>JAODPA010117129.1:0-18653 GCA_025585075.1 Nepenthes mirabilis
TATTCTAGAGTTTTTAAAAAAGTTCTGATTTTAATTTGATAGATTTTAAATGTTATTCTTTATTTTTAATTGTCAACTTACTCTTTGATTAATTAATTCAGAATTTTCTCTTATTTCAACTTTCTTTCCAACCATTTTTTTTAAAAATAGTATCATTTAGTATCGAAGTTATGGCAAATTGTTGAAGAGGATGACAAAATAGAATTTATGGAGCTTGCAATAAAAGAACATAACATCTATAATATTGAGATATCTGAATTAAAGAAACAAGTTTAGCAATTAAAAACAAAGTCTCAAGTATATAGAGGCTAGTGGGTAGCTCGAATTCGGAATATCCCAAAAACATGATTCCAGATCAACTAATAAAGATGACAATCCTTTCACTGATGACTACCATTTGGTTGTTATGGAGAAGGGACATTATCAAGAATAACGAAGTTACACAATTAAGATTCAAAAATTGAAGGAAAGTTCCAATCGACAATTTTATTGATTGGATGAATATGATCATATACATTTTCAAACTCGAGTAGACAATGGATCCAGTAAGGTTAAAACTTATAGCCATCCAATTGAAAAAGCATGTTTTTATATGGTGGGCAAACCTATGAAAATGGTGAACTTTGGAATGAAATATTCATAGCAAAGTTCAAATATGGAAAAAATTATAAAAAAAATTAAGAAAAATTTTTTGTATGAAACTTTTAGGTAAGATTTGTTTCTTAAACTAGATCATACATGCTCAATTAATTTTCTGAGCTAGCATCCACGTACGCTCTCGGGCCATACAGCTTCTCTTGTGGATGGTCAAACATTCATTAACCAACTTTTCCTCATAGCCCATCAATATTTTATTGACCAGCTGGTCGTCTTTCTATAGCCTTTTCTACGCAAGTGACAAATTTGCATTCATACCATCATTAGAGTCCTCGGGCCTTCATTGAAGTCCTTGGACTCAAGTGCTTCACAAATCCAGGGAACTATGTTGCACAAGTCTGCGAACTATATCGGCACAAAGTCTTCATCCCCAATTACTTTGTGCAACCTTAGCCGGTCAACAGCATGTTAACCAGATTCTTTTCCTAGCTAGTCAATATAACGTTGACTGGTCAATACTAGTTCTGAAAATGTCACTCCTACATTTTCCCACATGTGAGTGACCCCAACAATAATAAGGAGAGAAATTATGGAGGTGTCTCAACCAAAAGCGTAGGAAAAATTAGGGTTCTCTCTTGCTATTAATAAGTAATGATATTTTGACAAAGGGAGTTTGTAGAGTATTTTGTGGAGGCTTGGCCAAGAGAAGGAGGCATAAGAGAAAAAGAGCCAAGAAGAAGATTTTAAAGGCAAGTGATTTATGTACCTCCTTACGAGTGATTTTATGTACCCTCTTGTGTAGTTCCTTTGCTTCTTATAAGAGATTTATGTGCACTTTCGTGTTTAACTCTTTACTTCTATTTGTGTTTTATTTAGGAATAAGTTATATATATAGAGTGATGAAAACAAGTATGTTAGATTCGAATATGGTGTGATTTTATGATTTTTACTTGCAGTATTTGAAGTAATATTTGAAAGGTGTTTAAATATCAATCTTTAAGAATGTAATGCTTGAGTAGTGTTCAAATTATATTTGAACTCTTTTTTTTTGTAAGTAGTTAAATTATATTAAAAGGAAAGAAAGAAAATACAATACTTATATTTATTCCAAGTGTTTTGCCAACTTGAAGATAGAACATAATAGTAAGGATAGCCCCAAAGCACCATGATACAAATCATGAAAATAAGAATACAATTAAAATATCACAAAGCAAATGACACTAGAATAATGTCTCCAACTCGGTCGTCTAACTATCAGAGCAGCTACATTATCCAACACAGGATCAATCATGCTAACTGAAGTCCAGACCCCCATACCGGGATAGGAGAGAGGGAGCCAGGTGGCCAGTAGAGCAACAGGCCCTAAACCGAAGACGAAGCCAGCAACAAACCCATATCAGCACGTCCTCTTAGAAAATCCTGTAGTCCAGCACGTCACATCGAACCGGCTAGCAACCAGTCATAGATCTGCGCCGGAACCATCGCAATGGCAGCATCCACACATGCCCAGCAGGAGATGGAGACCGTAAAACCAGCGAGATTATTCGAGCAGTAGGAGTCGACCTTACGTCGGCAGGATAACAGACTAGCTAATATAAAGAAGCCACACCCTGCCAGTCCATCAGCGTAATATAACAAATTCTTTTTTTTTTTTACGAAAAGGAAAAATAAAAGATACAGAACTAATATGTTATCTCCAAATATTTTGTCAACTTGAATTTAGAACAAAGATGCTGAAAATTTTTCAGACACCGTGAACTTGTCACGAAGCTAAAGAACGGAGAAAAAACAAAGGAAAGCACAAAGCACTCCCAAGGCCAACAACTTTGTTACCGGGCAAAATGCAACCTCAGGATCGAAGGCTGTCTACCGTGGGAGGCACACACTTCCAAATGCCCACCCGGCTTTACAGCAAAAATTTTTTTTTTTTTTATTATTATTTTTATCGAAAAGGAAAAACAAAAGATACAGAACCAATGATTCCCTGGACACCGTAAAATTTGTCACGAAGCTAAAGAACAGAGAAAAAACCAAGGAAAACACAGAGCACTCCCAAGGCCAAAAACCTTTTAACCAGTAAAATGCAACCCCGGTATGGAAGGCTATCTATCGGGGGAGGCACACACGTCCAAGTGCCATCCCAGCTTTTCAGCAATTTTTTTTTTTAAGGATTCCATCCCGCCAAAGGTAACCCCAGACGATCAACTAGGGAGACTAGAACCAGGTAATAGTATCCAGAAAAGCTCCTCCACTCTCCACTTTTTTTTTTTTTTTTCAGGAATCCATCCCACCAAAAGTAACCCCAGAAGATCAACCAGGGAAACTAGAACCAGGTAATAGTACCCAGAAAAGCTCCTCCACTCTCCACTTTTTTTTTTAAAACCTTTAGATGGAACCCAAAAAGCCAATCAGCCAGCACCTCTCCACCAGATAAATGGAGGAAAGACGGATGATGTCCAAAAAGAGAGAGGGAGAGAAATGGTAGAACATCAGTCAGGAAAGAAAGTACACAATGTGCAAAACTCGAAATTTTCTTCTTCCAAGCCCACGCCACATAACTTAAAATTTTAACAATCCAAATACAACGATTTTTTAGCCGGTATTTTTGAACCCAGGACGACCAAATGGAGTCAGCCTTAGGGTAAAGAAGTCACCAAAAAAGCCGACTAATTAGAGCTTTATTACCTACTTGTAGGTTTTTAATGGCCAGGCAGCCTTCATTCTTAGGACAACAAACATCAACCCATGCCACTTTTGCCGAGGTTTTCCCATCGATACACCCATGCCAGAGAATTATATTTGAACTCTACACATAGTTTACACATATTCTTGTGTTGTATGTGAAATGTAGAACATTGGAACTTTTACATTATCAATATTATGTTATTTTATAGCCTTAGTTACTAATAATATGAATTTATACATGCTTAAATTGAATTGGTATAGATTATGTTTCAAAGCATTAGAGGCTATATTTAAACACCGTTTAAATGCTAGCCTTGGATAGTGAAAGTTTGCATGAAACATGTGAATTTTGGAATATTAACTCTAAGTAGGCATGTGCCATGATATCGTGTAAAGTATTAGTTGATAAAAATAAGGACTTATATTTGGCTTTATGCTATTTACTTAAGTTTTTGTTAGCAATGTTAGAGAATCATTACAGTGTCATTCAAATGTCAAATATTAGAACGATAGATGGCAGTTAGGTGATATGGGTTGAAGTGTCAATTTTGAGTCCTTAAGGCTTTAATGTGAGAGGTATGATAATTTTAAAGGATTTGGTGGGCCTTAGTGAGAAGTGATTATATAGGGGTACTTAAGTACTAGCTATCAATTCTTCTATTATATTATTGTTGATTAATTGGTTTTCCCTTTGATTGATATCTTTTTCTTATCATATGGATAAGTGAGCATACAAAAACTCTAAGGGTATTAGGGTGAATAAGAGTCCAAATCCTAGAGTAGTTCACATTCATTTGATATTGATTCCATTATTCAATGGATTGAGATCACATGATTTTGTGAAGTAATATTTATGGTCGTGTGATCACTATAGTATGATAAGTAGGGTATCAAATGAAGGGCATTTGCTTGGCATGGGAAAGCTACAATAAAATAAATCTTCTAGGAGTAGTAGTAGAGGTGTTTAGATGTCAAGAATGTCAAATAATCTCGTATAATTGACTTAGCCGATTAGGGTGTAAATATGTTTGTTTTTAATTTATAATGATAGAATAAGATCTACGAATATTTATTGATATCTCGTGTTGATTAGTCTCTCAAGTTAGTTTGAATTTCTAGGAAATCCAATGAGGACCATTGGTATCTCACAATATATTGAGATCTCATTATTATTGGAATACTTTGGAATCCAGTTGTTCATGTTTGATTTGTAGATTTCTTATGGAGCATTTGATATTTTTGATATTCATTGTTGATTTCATTGACTTGTTGGTATTAAATACAAGATATTGAGTAATTGTTTTTGCTTTGCATTTTATATATTATCATATTGAGCTTTTGAGCAGCTTGACAATAGACGAGTTCCTCAATTGCTCATTCGTTTTCACTGTTGATGACTTTGATTATGGATTGCCTACTAATTATGTGACTCACTCTTCATATTCTTTTTTAGAGTAGAGCAATTAGTCATGAGGGTTTATTGTTCGGTTTGGTCACTCCCTTGTGAGTGACTCAGCAAACGAACACATCATCAGATTGCATAGGATTTATACGATATTCAAAGTGTTGCAAATTAGATGCAACAATAACCAAGAAGACCATTTGCCTGGAATAGGCAAATTTCGGAAAAGAACATTAGTTGGAATAGGCAAACTTCAGAGAAGACTATTTGCTTGGAATAGGCAAACCTTGGAGAAGACCATTTCTCGAAATTGGTAAATCTCGAAGAAGACTATTTGCTAGAGTGGCATTTGTTGGAGTGGATTCTCCGAAGTGAAAATCCGAAGTGCGAATGCAGGAGTGGAAATCCGGAGTGGCATTTGTGGAGTAGAGAATCGGAATGGATTTTCAGAGTGAAAATGTCGGAGTGGCATTTATGGAGTGGAAATCTGAAATGGATTTCCGGAGTGAAAATGTCAAAGTGGCATTTATGGAGCAAAAATTCGGAGTGGATTTCTAGAGTGCTTTTGCAAGAGTGATGTCAAGAGCCGAAGTAGTCTGCAGTTGACTTTTCAAAGTTGGCAAGTTTTTCAGAGTAGATAACATACTTGTAGGGCATGCACCATCTGAGCAGAATTGTTGACCTGTAGAGTATGCGTGTCAAGGGAAGCATGAAAATTTGTGAAGTCGCAGAAAAAGATAGGGTTAGTGTGAAAAATTATCTATAAGAATTGGGCCAGGTGAGTAGATAAAATTTGGAACTAAAGTTTTTATAAATAGCACACCAGGTGCTTCAGGATAACAAGTTAGAGCACAAGCGGCAAAGTGAGAGCTGAAGGAAAGAGGCTAGCAGCTGCGGTAGTGGCCGCGAGTGCTGTAGATGAAAGCAGCAATGGTAATAGTTGCGGTGGAACGTAGAAGGAGAATGGAACAGAGTAAGAGTGCGGAAAGAAGCTCTCATCGTTTGCCATCTACTGTCACATTTGTAAAATCAAAGAGAGTTGAGTGTACCACCAATGAGAAGAATGAGAAAAGAAAAATAGATAGATAAGAGAGTAGGAGAGTTTCCTAATTCTGGATTCATTTTTCTTATTCTGTCTCAGATGTATTTAGATACTTTATCTCGGGAATTTTCGTAACTGATTTTACATAGTGAAAATTTTATTCGGAGTTTATCCTATGATTTTTTCCTTCGGCTTGATAAGGATTTTCACGTTGAAAATATTGTGTATCTTTTTGTTCATTGTGCCCACTAAATTGGTGATTATTGACCGATAGGGGTTTAGATATTCTGCTGCGCCGGGTTGTGTGCGAATCTGGGAGTTACCCTAACAAGTGGTATCAAAGCGAAATTGTAAACATTTAACTTGATGGTATCATTATCAAGGAGCTTGTCATTTAGTCTGGTACAAGAAGGAATGGTAAAAGTTTTGCGGAGCCAGCAGGGCCAAGGGCGAAGCCGAGGTGGCCAATGTGAAATGTAAGGGAAAATGATTTGACTGCTAAGAGAAAGTTGAAGGGGAGTTTGACTACTCCATATTCAGCGAAATGGAAGAAAGTATCATTCAGACTTATAGAGGCCAACGCCAAGATCTTAATTGAAGGGAAGTTGTCGAAAGGTAGATGATGACGGTCGTTGAAAAAAGGAGAAGGTTTCCTCACAAGGTCGTGAGGAAAATTTTATTAGGTTTAGTCACTCCATTATGGGTGATTCAACAAACGGACACGTCATCGGATCGCATTGGGTTTGTGGGATATTCGGAGTCCTATAAACTGGCTGCAATAATGACCAGGAAGACCATTTGCCTGGAATAGGCAAACTTCAGAGAAGACCATTTGCCTATAATAGGCAAACCTCGGAGAAGACTACTTGCTGGAATAAGCAAATCTCATAGAAGACCATTTGTTGGAGTGGCATTTGTCGGAGTGGATTCTCCGAAGTGAAAATCCAGAGTGCAAATGTAGGAGTGAAAATTCAGAATGGATTTTCGGAGTGCATTTTTCGGAATAGATTTTCGGAGTAAAAATCTGGAAAGAATTTTCGAAGTGCAAATGCCGAAGTGGCATTTGCAGAGTGCAAATCCAGAATGAATTTTCTAAGTGGAAATTCAGAGAGGATTTTCAGAGTGCAAATACTGGAGTAACATTTATGGAGTGAAAAGCCGGAATGGATTTTCGAAGTGGATTTTCGGAGTGCAAATACTGGAGTGGCATTTGCGGAGTGAAAATTTGGAATGGATTTTCGGAGTGAAAATACAAAGTGGATTTCTGGCGTGCTTTTGTAGAAGTGATGCCAAGGATTGGAGTGGTGTACAGTTGACTTTTCAAAGTTGCCATATTTTGTAGAACAGGTAGCTGATTTGTAGGGTATATGTCATCTGAGCAGAGTGGTTAACTTGTAGAATATGCGTGTCTAGAAAAGCGTAAAAATTAGTAAAGTCACAGAAAAAGATAGGGTTAGTATGACAAATCATCTGCAAGAATTAGGTCAGGTGAGTAAATAAGATTTAGAGTCAAAGTCTTTATAAAGAGCATACCAGACACTTTAGAATGACAAGTTGGAGCATAAGCTGCAAAGTAAGGGATAAAGGCAAGAGGCTAGCAGCCGCGGCAACGGCTGAGGATGCGGTAGACGAAAGTGGTAGTGGTAATAATTGTGGTGGAACATAGAAGAAGTGTGACGGAATGGACTCCCCCTTTTTTTTTTGCATTCGGCTAGCAACCTCCCGGAACTGACACCAAAGTTTCGGTGCTCTAGTCAGGACCGGTCGTGCCTACCGATCATAGGATTACAGATGCCATCTAGGACCCATACACGATATCCATAAAATATGTAACGGAAACCAATCTATTAACCTGCCGAAGCGTTTACGTTCATACCTATAAAACTCATTTTTGCATACATAATCATAAAAGTCCAATTACAAAAATACATATATTTCGATCGAATCATTACAATAAAACTGTTTCTTCCGGGTAACTCCAAAATATGCTTCTGGGTCCTTAGGATCATTCAGACGGAGCTCTAGTCACTCTATCTTATCAGGCACGAGCTCTATAGTTTCATTTGGAGGGGGAGAAAACAGAAAACAGTGAGCTGAAGCTCGACAAGGTACGTGCGGATTTTTCTGTAAAGTGTTTATATTGTAAGGCGAATACAGATACATATGCAACATGAATATTATAAAATTAGCAGTTGACCAGATCGTAGTAAATATATAATACAAAGAAATCGAAAAGCCGGAGCAGTCAAAACTCTGAAAATCGGTATAGAAAATAGAGTCGGTCTTATTACAAATATTTTTCCTCTTTTATTTTTACCAGTAAAGGACATCACTAGCGGAGGAGGCAATAATCGAGGATAGATTGTACACATCTCCTCACAATCACGGCAATACCTCATTATACAAAACCCCGAGGACGGCTCTCACTTTTTCCTTGTGTAAAACCCCGATGACGGCTCTCATTTCCTCCTTGTACAAAGCCCCGAGGACGGCTCCTTTTGTTATCCTCGATTACCACTATAATGTTCTAAAGTATATCGGAGAACTTTATCTCGCAGTGTTAAAGTCCGATCTTATTTATCTTGTCATAAGGCCAGTTTACTTTTTTTTTAGTTCACATTCTGAATGGGTACAAAACTTATAGTTGTCATATTACAAAACCGATTTTAAATTCAATTTTCTTATTCCGGTCAAGTATAAAGACTTTCAATTGACATGAAACCGATTTCAAATCCACAAATCTCATTCCGGTCAATAATTATTTATTATGACTCAAGCCGGTTAACTTCTTCATTTTTATACAATTCAAGTCAATCATAAGTTGAGAAGAAAACGAAAAATAGAAAGCAGCAAGTATGAATTAATCATGAAATTAAAATTATATTTTCAGTCCGATCGTAAAGTAAGTATGACATCAGGGATGCAACTTATCAAGCAGTAATTAAAAATGACAAGTCTGATATATTATGTGTTGAAGCATTTAAATCTGAGGAGAATATTTACAGTTTTTCTCTTAAAGTTGGGACTTGAAAATAGAAGTAGAATCTAAGTTTAAAAAAAAGAAAGGTATACTTGCCGGACTGTTGACCGTCCACTCCGACTGACTTGAAACTTTACTCCTTCTTCACTCCTTGTCTTCCAAGAATTCCATACCCGTCCCTCAATTGGAACTCAATATATAAAGAGGAGGAATTAGGTAGAGTAAGTGGGGTGGGTCACTTACTTGGTACTTCCCTTCAGGGATTAGGTGGGGGTGAGTGAAAAAAGTTACCTACTTGATACTTTCATCTAGAAGGTCTACGTGGTAGTTCACTTACTCTGATTAGATTGGGATTTAGTTGGGATCTAGCAATGAAGTTGGCCATTGTCTTTTAAATTCGATAGTCAATTCTAGCTGATCAATATTTTTTTCAAAGTCGGTCAATCTTTCTATTGGTCAACTTTTTCGGTCAATGTTTCTTACTCTAATCCGGCCAACTTTTACTGAAAGTTGGTCAATGTTTCTTTTTTCTTATTCAAGATCGGTCAACATTTCTAAAAATCAGTCAACCCTTTGGTTAACCTTCCGGTCAACATCTTGTCGCTGGTCAATATCTTGACACTAGTCAACATTTTGACGATAGTCAACATCTCGACGTTGGTCAATATTTTGACGCCAGTCAATATTATGACACCGGTCAACATTTTGATTACCATTAGTTCCGATCTTCTAGTAGTGCAAGGCTACTCCGATTTTTAAGTAGCAATATTTTACTTTGATTTTAAATTTCTTTGATTTCGGGATCTCACAAGAAGAGTGGAACGGAGCAGGAATATGGAAGAAAGCTCTCATCGTTCGCCGTCTACCGCCACACTTGTAAAATCAAACAAAGTTGAGTGCACCACTAGTGAGAAGAATGAGAGAAGAAAAACAGAGAGATGAGAGGATAGGAGAGTTTCTCAACTCTAGAGTCATTTTTCTTATTCTGTCTCGGGTATATTGTGGATACTTTATCTCGGAGATTTTTGTAACCGATTTTACATGGTGGAAGCTTTATTCGGAGTTTGTCCCGTGGTTTTTTCCTTCAACTTGAGAAGGGTTTTCACGTTAAAAATATTATACATCTTTTTATTCCTTGTGTCTACTAAATTGGTGATTGGTGACTGACAGGGGGTTCGGGTGTGCCGCTGCGTTGGGTTGTGTGTGAATTCGGATGACAAACTCTAACATCTATCTCAAGATAGTTATAGCTGGTGAGAATTTTGGAGATGGAGACTTGATAGATTGCCCAATTATTATTAATTTGTTCTCAGATCTTTGGCCATTGAGGTACATCTTGATGTATTACACACCATTGATTTTAAATATTGTATAACAATTTGGATGTTTTTGGTAAAATATTTTTATAGATAAGCAAAATTATAACTAATTTTATTTGAATAATATAATTAATTTGATGGATCCAAAGTTTACATGGCTAATAAAGCATGATCTTTAGTGTATAACAATAAGGGAGGCCGAGCCATTACATGTTTGATTAGGATAGATATGCTTATTAAGTATTATCACCAACTAGGAACACCTCTAGATTTTAGGAAGATTTTTAAAATTTGTCTAAATTTCTAGAAGGTTATGGTTAGGAGAAATAACGTATGAAACCTAACAAAGGATTTTCCTAGCCACATGGACCCTTAGCCACCCCATGGAATAGCCACTTGCTAGGTTGTTGGCTTGATTTTTGGTGGTAGAAGTCAAATATTTACATAGCCAAATTTAAGGTAAAACTTTAAGAGGAAAAATAGGGGATGTTTAAAGTAATCCTATGAAAATTTAAGGTGCCCGAAAAATAGAGATAAAATATAAGTGGTTAGTGATCTTTGGGGTCATGTACTGTAATAGCAAAAATGGTTAATGAATTAGTCATTTTTTAGGAGGTTCGCTATATGAAGATAAAAATCTCAACCACTTCTAATTAAACCAAGTTGACTGCATTTGTTCTCCACTTTTGTTAGTGATTGGCTATAACTTTAAGGATTAAAATTATGTTAGTTTGAGATCCCAAAATGATAAATTCATTGGTAGATATCATAGTCAAAATCAAATAATTGTCGCCATTTGTAGATATCATAGTCAAAATCAAATAATTGTCGCCATTTGTTGGAGTCAAGATTTTATAAACAGCTTTGGTTAATGGTTAGCTAATGTTGATTAGTTGATTGCTAAAAATAAGGAAGACATTATCCATCTTTTTTCTTCTAGAGAAATTTGTAGGAAAACCATAATAAAGAGTCAAGCTAACCATCCCACTCGTTAGTAAGCAAAATTAGGAATATTGTTGAGTAATTAGCCCAAATTTTGAGAGTCAAAAATTTTATTAATTACCTAGCTAAACATTAGGGATGCTAAACCACATGAAAGGAAGAAGAAGTTGCTTGGTTGTTAATGAGAATTTTGGATTAGGAATATTTCCTAAATCAAGTGAGATATAGGAAATATGAGAGGAGGAATTTTACTACTAGATATCCTAGTTTTGGGGGAGGTTAGACTGAAATTTTCAAGGGCATAGTGGCCGGATTTGGAGGGGTGATATGCACAAGGAAACTACTTAATTGTTAATAAAGTTGAAGTCCATGATATTTACATTTACTAACTAGATAGTTAACTATATCAATGGAAGTCCAAGAAAGAATATTAGTAGCTACTATAAAGGGATGGTTCCATTGCCATGTAGGAAAAAAATTAGCCTAAAATCATGAGTGTTAGGAGAGGAAAAATGATGCCTGCAACAATGGTGCTCGGTCGTTTTACTGGAAGGAAAACAGTAAGGCCACATTGTGAGTAGTGGCGCTAGGCTGTTTTAGTGGAAAACAGTAAGGTCCAAGGTATATTAGGCCGATGTGCAAAGAGAAGCAGGAAAAGACAGAGAGAAAGAGATGGAAATGATAGGGAGAGAGAGAAAAGTAGAAAGAACAGGGGAAGAGGAGCAGAGAGAATAGGGAAAATATGATGTGTGAGAAAATAATTCTTTTTCCTCCTTTTTCACTAAGCTACAATCCTTACATATATAACCGCAGGATGCATAATAGAAAAACATAAGGAATAAAATGAAAATAGAATTATGGGAAAAATGGGGACCACATAACTGAAAGCAAAATAGAAAAAATAGAAAGGAAAAAATCAGAAATCGTAAGGCCTGTAACATTATCCTCTTTATCAGGAGCATCTTGTCCTCAAGGTTGAAAATGAACTTTCCTGGTGACGTTTAGCAACTGCTTCCCAGGTGGCCTTGAATTGGAAGGAACGAAGTGGCCTTTTAAAGCATGGAAAGAATTGATTGGGGAAATTGCCACAACCGAAGGGAAGAGATCCATTCCTTGAGGAGAGTCTGGTGAAGAGTCAGGACCCAAGGACTCAACTACGGAAGGTTGTGCCATAAGTTGGCCGGAGCCATCTGCCTCAGAGATCATAAGAGAAAGTGTGGGGAGGTTTACATTGATATCCCGGTGTGAATAACTCATCACTGTTAAAACACAATCCCTTTTCTCGGTATGCTGTCATTTCTGCCGGAGTTAATTTTTTTATGGACAATGTTGAAAAATGGCGAGAAGGCGGTGGAGTTTTATGTGGAGAAGGTATGGTGGTAGTGGGTGGCTCGGTAAGGGATTGGTGCTGGTAAGTGGGTTGTCCATCCTCAATTTTTTCCTCCACTAATTTTACCATGCCAATGGCTTCAGGCAACAAATCTAGCTTCAATAATAGGAGTTCTCTTTGGATATCATTCCGAAGCCCAAAGATAAAGAAGTTTCACATATTAGAAATAGTAACACTTGCTATTCGAGTGGAGAGCGATTTGAAGTCGGCAATGTATGCAGCAACCATGTCATTCTGGCAAAGTTTGTACAGTATAGTTTCATGATTCGAGTAAGATGAAGGTCCAAATCGTAGCTCAAGAGCCCTGGAAAGGAGTTCCCAGGTCGACAATTGATGGGTTGCATGCATCCACTAAAATCATTGGAGGGTATCGCCAAACATATGAAAAGTTGCAATGGTCAATTTCTGCTCTAGTGGTATTCCATGGTAGGAGAAAAATTGCTCAATTTGGAATAACCATCCCACAATATTCTCTCTAGAGAAAAATAGAATTTTGAATTTAGGCAAACGAATTTGGGAGGAGATGGGCGTGTCGGGTTACGATGCAAGGACTATGGATAGGGTTTGAGTTACAGGGTGAGAAGTAACCATGGGTGAAGCAGTGAACGTGGTTGGTGTGGGTAATAATGGTGGATTTGTCATGGGTAGCACGGGTCATTTGGTTCGAAGAAGGAGCTTAGTCAGAGTTAGTTGAATCTGCTCCATCATCGCCTCCAGAGTAGCGAATCGGTCAGTGTGTTGCTGTATTATAGCCACTACTTCTGAAATTTCCTTCGCCAGAAACACAATCAACTCTTCCATCACCTTGGAACGAGTAGTGATGCCCTCTGCCATGTCTCAATAAGAGCATTAAAATGATGCATGCAACAGTGGCGCTCGGTCGTTTTAGTGGAGGGAAAAACAGTAAGGCCGCGGTGTAAGTAGTGGCGCTCAACTGTTTTAATAGAAAACAGTAAGGCCCGAGGTATATTGGGCCGAGGTGCAGAGAGAAGCAGGAAAAGACAGAGAGAAAAAGAAGGAGAGGACGGGGAGAGAGAGAAAAGTAGAGAGAATAGGGAAAGATGAGCAAAGAGAACAGAGAGAATAAGACATGAGAGACAATAATTCTTTTTTCTCATTTTTCACTAAGCTACCATCCTTACGTATATAGCCGCGGGATGCATAACAGAAAAACAGAAGGAATAAAATGAAAATACAATCATGGGAAAAATGAGGACCACATAACCGAAAACAAAATAGAAAAAATAGAAAAGAAAAAAAATCAAAAATCATAAGGCCTGTAACATAAAACTACCTAGGAAAAAACCCACCCCGTCCTTATATAAATTAACTATTTAAGGCTTATCTTTTTTTCCTTATTTCTTGGCTTTCAAAAAGAGAGAGGGGGCAACCATGAGTTCTCCAAGGAAGCAAGTGACCGAGGGATTATGCTTTTCCCTAAGATTTGATGTATGAGGATTTTAAAATTATAGTAGTTATATTAATTATTATGATTACAACATGATAATTATTTAAGACTTATGATTTTTCGTGTGGTTGAATTCAGACAGTGATATGGATCAAGTCCAGGTCACCACACATTGTGGTTTTGAGATGCTATTCTCCTTGTTGTGTAGTGTAGATAGACATTAGACTTTTGTGGTTGCATTGAACACTATATATATATGATGTGATGATGAAGTTTGGTTTTTATGAGATTAATTTTTTTCTTTGCAAGTGTCCGAGCGGTGAGTCAGACCAGCCTTGGGTCACTACAATCTTAATCAAGGTGGCAGTTGAGCATGATTTTTGTGTGAAAGGAGAGGGTGCCCGGTTGAAGATTCTATCATTTCAACTAAGAGAAAGAGCATCATCCCATGGTTCGGTTCTAAGATAGAGTCCGGCGGATGCTTGAGAAGATAGTAGAGATAGGTCATCCAAAGATTCAAAATCATGGGTAAAGGTGGTCCAATCTAGGGTGAGTTTTGGAGAACCCAATTATATTTATTTCCCTCCTATTATCAATGATGAAAAGGTGGTCATTTGGTTGCCCATCGAAGTCACACGTAGAGGGGTTGAATTGTGGAAAGACACTATTACTGGATATTTCATTGAGAGGGGGGGGGGGGGGGAAATCTCCCACTTCCAATGGTGGAAGCTGCCATGAACAAATTATGGTCACTATTTAGCCTTAAACGATCCATGAGAATCAGAATGGGTTATTCTTCTTCGTTACCTTCAGCAATAGTCAAAGTGTGCTTGTGGTGCAAGATTATCGCCTTTGAATATGGACTTTGGCTATGAATTTATATGAGGGTACAGATATTTTCCTATTTGGGCAAATTTTCTTGGTGCATCACACTTCAGAGAGTAGGCTTTGCTTGTATTTATATTGAAGTTGGGATGGAAACGAAATCACTAGAGGTCATTTCTCTTGACGTGGATGGGGGCCCTATTTCAAGGGAGGAGATGTCCTTTGATATTTGAGTGGAATATTAACGAAAACTATCCATTTTTCCATCTTATAAGGCATTCCGTCAGATTTTTAATTCTTACCCTGCTAAACCTAGATAAGTCTATAAGGTCACTGGCTATATGTTAGAAATGTTTTTCATTCAACTCATCTTGTCAAAATAACTTCAGTTGTTATTTGGGTTCCAAAATTATATTTTCCCTTCCTACTAGTAATTCATTTGAATGTTGTCTCATTCAAATGAGAAGAGTGCTTCTTGTCAATCAGCATTTGATTTAGTTTTGTATACCACCGAGTTAGGCCCTAAGGGTGAGGATTTGGTGCATCATTGACTTAAGCAAAACGTAAGATAATAAAAGGTTATCTAAGGACCCTCAAGATAGTGTAATAAAAAAAAAATCTCATGAGCTTAAAAAAAATATTCATCTATCTCCAAAGGTTTAATGACCTACATTAGCCATTGGAATATTTAGAATCTTACCAGGATTGAGAAAATTCAACTCTCATGAGGAACAATACATTAAATAGAGGAGTGAAGGACTTGATCAATCCTATAGCTTTAATGTGTGTAGGTTGGTTAAAACTAAGGTGAGACTGCTTAATATAAATATGGTTGTACTCTCTATTGAGAGGGGTTTGATGTAAAATAATAACTATGTTAGCATTGAGGGGGGACAAATCAAGATTGGTTAGAATACCTTAGGGGCCAACATCTTTGACCTGGACTATCAAGAACAAATGATTTCTTGCCTGGTGACCAACCTAAGTGGAAGGTCCAATCTGTTTTGCTCTTTTTTACATGGTCTTTATTGATAGTGGTAGAAGTATACTAGGGATCTCCTGATTGCTAATGCTGACCAATTAGCTGATATTCTATGAACTATTTTAGATAATTTTATTATTATCATACATAAGTCTAAGATTCTTGGTGGCATTATAGTTGAGTTAGGGACGAAGGAATTTGCACATTGTTTGGTGAGATGCAGCCTTCAAGATCTCTTTTTAAGGAAGTTCAATCGGATAAAATCATTGTCTATGAGGCATGACTTTCAACAGATGTATCCTATAGTACCTATTTTAATTTTATAAGTATCTCTAATTACTTGTATGTGCTTGTTTTGGTATAGTAGGGTGTCAAGAGAAGGGGTATGTTCAAGTTCAATAATTTCCTCATGAGACATCTTAAGTTTGTTGAAGTGGTGGCTTATGCTTAGACCTCTAGTTGTGAAGGAGGTATAATGTTTTAGGTTATCTCAGAACTTAAGAACATCAAAATGGTTAGTAAAACTATTACTAATGAAGTTTGTACTCTCTTGAGCTAGACTGAGGTTTCACGAGGTTAGAGAGGCCACACACACATTGATCACTTTTGGACCTCCATAATTTTGAAAGAGTGTTTAACTCATATAGAATTTGTCAAAGGTTCTTCAAATGGAGGAGGATTTTTTGAAGCAAAAAGCTAAAGTAAAGTAGCTTAATAAGGATGATTGACGTGCCAATTTCTTCTTAAAATCTATTAAGAAGAAGCATCATCTCAAATGTATCAAATCATTGACAAAGGAGGATGGTTCTTCCATAAGTTGAGTGGAGGAGGTTCATAGTGTTATTCTCAATATTTTCTGAATCCATTGGGGTAGTATGTCACAAATAGACCCATCCATACATAGTCTTACAATCATTTATTTATAAGGTTCCTTCTCACCTCCTATCTTTATTACCAGCTGCCCATTTTGCTGCGGATGTTTGCTTAGTAGTGTTTGGGTTTGGAGATGCCAAAGGCCTAAATGGATTCTTGGTTGTGTTCTTCAAATCCATGTGGGATGTTGTTTGGCCCACCATCTCCACGATAGTGATTGACTTATTTTAGTTTACTTGTATCGCTAAGCAAATCAACTTCATGATGATTTGTCTTATTTTTAAAATGAAATTCTCATCGAAAGTCTCAAAGTTTAGACCCATTTCATGCAATAATATTATCTATAAGGTCATGATTAACAAGCGAAAAGCCTCCTTGGCTTTCCTTGTGGATCCATATCAAATGGATTTTGGTGCGGGTGGATTGGTACATATGTGATAATATTTGACTTGCCCAAGAATTGATTCACAAGTATCACTTAAATAAAAGACCTTACTATTATACGTTAAGAGTTTATATTATGAAAATTTACTATTCAGTCAAAATGGACTTTGTTTTGTTTTCCATGAAGCTCATGAGATTCTTGTCATTATTTATTGGATGGATCGAGTAATACATAACCACTAGTGTGTTCTCCGTCTTGGTTAACGGGGTGTCTATTGGCTTCCAAACGTGAGAGGGGGGCTTTGTTAAAGTGATCCACTATTGCCACATATTTTTGTTGTTTGTGTGGGAATTCTTTTTGGCATGATCAGAGTTCAAAATTTGAGCAATCCTCACTTCAAATTCCGTTGAAGATGCAAAGATACGAAGCCTGTCATATTAGCATTGACAAACAATCCATTATTATTTAGTGAGGCTGACCAAATTTAGCTCTCTATTTTATCACAATATCTTTTGAGTTTTGAAACACTTTTTATCCTTGATCTAAGAATGGAGAAAAGTAAATGTTTTGAATGTTCTAGTGACAGTGACATTGTGGGGAAAATGCTTGACGTTTTTTGATTCAAGCTTGAAATACGCTTCCTATGAGATACGTGGGTATTCTACTTATTTCAAACTACCTCTCAATTTCAAACTATTAGGTCCTTATCAAAAAAAATTTCTATTTGGGTAATGTCATGGAAGAGTGGATGACTCTAATTTGAACATAGGTTACAACTCATCTTGTCCAATCTTGTAAAACATCTAATCTTTGTGGGCCTCTACTTTTAACTTTCCAAACATTGCTTAGAAAGATATTGATTGCATCCTCTAGAATTTCTTTTGGCATGGCCTAAACTCCAGCAAATATTTTTTCCGAATGTGGCATGGAAAGATGTGTACGAACATAAAGATGCGGGATGTCTTGGTATCATAAATATTTTACTTGGAATCAGACTTTTTGAGCTAGATAGTTGTGGAGTTACTCAATGATTCTACTAATTTTGTTTGGATGAATTAGGTGCGAAGGCACCATATTAAAAGTCGATGTATATAAACGACTAATATTTCACAATTTTTTCCTTAGAGGATCCGCAAAATCGTAAATTTTATGGCATCATTTGAAATAATTTGTGTGCCAATTAGTTGGCAACAGGAAGGGTACGTTGATTTCACTAGATTGATGGCATCTTTTGGAGCTCATTAAATATCACAAATTTTATGGCATCATTTGAAGCAATTCGTGCACCAATTAGTTGTCAATGGGAAGGGTATTTTAATTTCACTAGACTGATGGCATCTTTTGGAGCCCATTAGCATCGTCTCTCCTAGTCGAATCACATTGGGATCATGACTCTAGTAGAATCCTACGGTAGACTTAGCCAACATGTGCCCAAATGGCCGTGGAGCCCTCTTTATGCTGTGGTTGGATTATACCACTAACCCTGAAACTACGGATACTGTTCGATTGGTTTTGCATATTCTAACCAAAGTGGTATAAGGTGGCATGCATGTTTGTTTGGGGCCTATTAAACCACCCCTTCGATGTCTTTAATTTTTGGTTGGCTATCACAGGTCACGTAATGTGGGATGCTATAGTTGGATTTGGAATTTCTTGGTTGGGAAACACGTTCAAATAGAGAATGAGGCTTAGAAGGGCATGTTGGTACTTCCATCTGGACCTTGTTAGTATTCTTTGTATGAGTTAGTTTGATACCCCGTTGTTTCGGTTGAGTTTTTGTGGTGGATAGTCTTTTTTGGTTTTATTCTTGTTTTTTGGTTTTT
>JAODPA010117140.1:0-18654 GCA_025585075.1 Nepenthes mirabilis
ATAGAAAATATTAATAATTCGATAAAATATTATTGGGTAAAGGAAGGTTAAAATAGCAATTAAAATAAATTACGCCTTGCCCTGACACTGACACGACGATAGATGTTGGCCACGGAGTGACCGTCAGCGACAATATGAAAGCTGTGTCATTTTCCCCCTATATTTTCCCTCGTGTTATGGCTTACTTCCTGACCGGCAATTGCCGGTTTTCCAATTTATTACAATATAACCCCTCTACCCGTTTATTATCCGAACTGAATGTAAACGGGTCCTTTTTCTCTCTCTTCATCACTATTCCTCTCCTCTCTCTTCTGTACTATAAATACAAGCTCTGGGAGAGGTGAGTTTCTTTTTCCACTCTTCTGCCTCCTCTTGCTCCGTCGTAGATTCTCCGACGACGACGACGACGACGGCGACTCCCCGGCGAAATCGCCGGCTTCCTTCCATAGTTGATCTTGCCGGATTCGATTACTTTTCCATCTAAGTTCTCCCAAAGGTTATCTCTTCTCGCCCTTCTCTACATCTCTCTCTCTCTCTCTATCTCCTTTTCTATGTCTCTCTTTCATTTGTTATCGTCATGCGACCTCTCGTTATAATTCAGATCTGTTATATAGTACTTTACAAACGTAGAACTTTTTCCGTCGTAATTGGATAAATTAGTTCTTGATTGTTAAATTTTACACGCGGTTTGTGAAATTACTAATGATGCATACGGGTTTTTCTTTTCAACATATTCATATCCTCGAATATGAGTTTTAGGCTCTTTAAAATGTGTTGATTAGCGTATTTCGTCGATAATAAAATAATATATGTAGCGCCTCAAAGGAAAACTACATCTTTTTTTACCTATTTACATAAGAAAATTAGTTTGTCTGATTAACTTACTTAAATTTGGAACTTAGGTCGCGAAATTTATCATTTTGCTATGGGTTGGTACTGTCTTTTTCTTTCTTATTCTTCAATAATGGCATAAATAGTTGTGTTATGTGTTTTCTAGTTTTTATCTCATGGTTCAGATTACAATTTGTTTCTAAAATTAACGCTATAGTAGAATGGGTGAAAGGATTTTATTTTTGATAGAATTTTATGGCTTTATATAGAATGTCTTAAGATCACTTGCCTATTTGGAGTCTATGTTATTTTATTTGAGTTGCTTGGTGCTGTTTGATTATCTGGTAGTCCGTTATCGATCACTTGGCTATTATACGATTTACTTTATCCCCTTATTGTAGTGATTGAGCGTGTAAATTTCATTGGAAGCACTGGAAGATATGGATGGAGTTGAAGAAGATGGGCTTAGAAACATAAGCTCTCATTGCTCTGTCTCTGAAATTGATGACTACGATCTCTCTCGGCTTCTGGATAAGCCCAGGCTGAATATCGAGAGGCAGAGATCATTTGAGGAGAGGTCTTTAAGTGAGTTGTCAAGTGGGTTAAATAGAGGAAACCTTGACAATTTCGAGAGCATTTACTCTCCTGGGGCAAGATCAGGTTTTGATACCCCAGCTTCATCTGCTAGGAACTCATTTGAGCCCCATCCTATGGTTGCTGAAGCATGGGACTCTATCCGACGATCGTTGGTTTACTTCAGAGGTCAGCCAGTTGGCACAATTGCTGCATATGAGCATGCTTCAGAGGAAGTTCTGAATTATGATCAGGTAAAAACCTATTCCTAATGTAGTCAAGCTGTTCAACTGTGTGATCATGTCATGTTGTCTAAATTGAATATCGATACACAAATAGCCTGGTGTATACTGAAGCTGGGCTAAAGCGGTGTAACATTGGTTTGCTGGACAGGTTTTCGTACGGGATTTCGTACCTAGTGCTCTGGCTTTCCTAATGAATGGAGAGCCTGATATAGTGAAGAACTTCTTGTTGAAGACTCTGCAACTTCAGGGTTGGGAGAAGAAAATTGACCGATTCAAGCTTGGGGAAGGGGCAATGCCGGCCAGCTTCAAGGTTCTCCATGATCCTGTTAGGAAGACAGATACTATAATTGCAGATTTTGGCGAAAGTGCGATTGGGAGAGTTGCTCCTGTAGACTCTGGTTTCTGGTGGATTATTCTGCTTCGCGCATATACAAAGTCAACTGGGGACATGTCCCTGTCGGAATCGCCGGAATGTCAAAAGGGGATAAGGCTTGTTTTGGCTCTCTGTTTGTCTGAAGGATTTGATACATTTCCCACTTTGCTGTGTGCAGACGGATGCTCTATGATTGATCGAAGAATGGTATGGTGCTTAGCAAACTTGTTTTTGTACTGTTGACCATTTCTGTGATTAGTCAGCATTATGCAGTCAATGATAAGCTCGCATTCATCGTTATGGCCTCACTGACATTGATGCTCCTGCTGTGTGCTGGAAAGATGCATCTTTGACCTTAATCCTTAAATTGTCCTTGTTTATATTTCTAAATCATCTATGCAGTTGGGCCCACACGTATACACTTAATGCTCAATATCTACTCGGCTCAAACATGTACCACAATAGTTAATGAGATAGGCATGGTGTTATGCATGTCTTGATTTGATGAGACTTGTTTAAGCTTTGTAATTATGATCAGTCTGTGAATGAATCATGAGAGTGCCAACTTTATGATCATCTCACACAGGGCATTTATGGTTATCCTATTGAAATCCAAGCACTATTCTTTATGGCATTGAGATGTGCTTTGGCAATGCTGAAACATGATGCAGAAGGGAAGGAGTTTGTTGAAAGAATCGTGAAGCGTCTACATGCCTTGAGTTATCACATGAGAAGCTACTTTTGGCTTGATTTCCGTCAACTTAATGACATATATCGGTATAAAACGGAGGAATATTCACATACTGCCGTAAATAAGTTCAATGTCATTCCAGATTCAATTCCCGACTGGGTTTTTGACTTTATGCCCACTCGTGGTGGTTACTTTATTGGTAATGTCAGTCCTGCAAGGATGGATTTTCGATGGTTTGCTCTGGGAAACTGTGTTGCCATCCTCTCTTCTCTTGCAACTCCCGAGCAAGCAACAGCCATTATGGATCTTATTGAAGCACGTTGGGAGGAGCTGGCTGGAGAAATGCCCCTGAAAATATGTTATCCTGCTATAGAAAGTCATGAATGGCGTATTGTCACAGGATGTGATCCCAAGAATACTAGATGGAGTTACCACAATGGAGGATCTTGGCCAGGTTTTTCTCCCTCTCTCGTATTTTGTTTTATCCGGGCTTTTGTATAAAATTTGGAATAACATGGACGTAGTTATTGCTTTCTCAGCTTTATTTAGGAGACAGTTAATTTGTTAGGAAATGTCTAGCTGAAACTTGTCTAACAGAGTCAAGAACAAATATCTATATGGAATAATTATCGAATTTTTTTTTCGAATTCATAAGGAGGCAAGATTATAACACAAAAACACAAGTAAACCATAGGACTTTACATCCGTAAAATTTTCAGTGCATGTGAGTCTGGTTACGATAAATTCATTACAAATCACCTTTAGTCTCACCATAAACGTTGACAAACCAAGTAATGAACAATAAGATAATAAATGAGACAAAACTAATGATAAAATGTTTTAAACAACTACTAGAACAATACACCTAAGATAGTGAATCTCGGAACACGATTCGGAGCCTACATAATTGGTAAAATCTTCTCCTTTTTTTTCTCTCTTTCTCCCTCTGTGTTTGGTGCTCAAGTGTGTTTGAAAAATGACTCAAATAACCTTAAAAAAACAAAATATGGTACTTATAGCCCGCAGGGCTGCTAAAACAGTCATCATGTGGCTTTTCTGTAGTTTGCTATTGGAATTCTACCTAGACCTGTAACATAAGCTGTTAGCTTGTAGAAAGCTCATCTCAATGGTATCACTCAAGCAAATAACACACGAAACTCCTATTAAACAGAAACTAGGAAAAACAACATGTATGTATAGCGGCCATGAAACCTATAAAAAAATAACCAATTCCAACACAATTACAGATAGGCACACAATTACAAATAGGCATTTAAGATCGCCGGAGTTTCTTTTCATTAGTTGAACCACTAGCTAAAAGGAGTGGAGTACTTTTCATGAAGGAAGAATAATAACTACAGGGCGGGTAAATGATAATCGGTCTATGAAATTTTAGAGCAATCAAACCATCTGTACATCAACAATGAGCTTTGGAGAATTCAAGGGTAGCATTTTGGGTGGCTAACACACCTACCTGAGCCAATTGGGTGAGTCTAATCCTCACCTTATCTTACCTGAGCCAATTGGCTGGGTTTAATCCTTACCGATTCCCTCACCTTATCTTAACTGCCACAAAAAAAATTAGTATGTTTGGTCAATCATGTTGCAAATAAGGTGGGTTTTGTGTGCTGCTCATTCATCTTAAATCGTAATGCCTACTAAAAGTCACTAAAGTAGGTGCTGTGATGTGCACTGACACTATTAACTCATAGTTTTCTTCAGTGAATGTATAGAAGATGAAAATTTGCATTTTTTTTTTTATGTTACCTTGTTTTGCAATCGTATTACTACTAGCTGGCACAGGATGGCCTGCTCTAGCACCCCAAAAATCCTAAATGGACTATTTGACTTTCATGTCTTAAGTTTCTCACTGGGAAGGGAGTTTCATTTCATTTTCCTCTTTAGAGAACAGAGAAACGGCTTTAGATTTTCCTTTACATATTAAATTTCTTAGATATTTTTATTTTGTTGGCTCTGTAAATTTGCTTAGGAATTGAATTTGCGTTGTTTTTTCAATTCTGAATCGGGGAGTTTTGAGGGGTGCTCTTGTCTGGATGTTTACTGGTTTGCTTGCTCACATTCATTAGCAGGGGAATGCCCTAATTACATTACAACTTACCAATGCATCTCTTTTTGCCGGCAGCAAATGTCAATAATAAATTCATATAGTTGATCCTACACTATGATTTAAGACTTGTGGCTGTTTTTTTTTGTTACAGTTGTGATGATTGAAGTCAATGCATTTAGAGTTACGTGAAAAGTACACGATTTGCCCTTTTGACGCAAACGAAATGCTGGCAAAGTACAACATTTTTAGCTTTGTTAAAGTAGCAAATGCCCATCTCCATTACCTGGCCTTTTCTTCCTCCTGCTCGTCTTTCCTCCCCTCCCTCATTTCCGTCCTCATAATTGCAGTTCTTTTGTGGTTGCTAACGGCTGCCTGCATCAAGACTGGTCGACCACAGATTGCCAGACGAGCCATTGATCTTGCAGAGAGTCGCCTGCTCAAAGACAGTTGGCCTGAATATTACGATGGTAAACTTGGCAGGTATATCGGCAAGCAAGCCAGGAAACTGCAGACATGGTCAATTGCAGGTTATCTGGTGGCGAAGATGATGCTCGAAGATCCCTCGCACCTGGGCATGATCTCCCTGGAGGAAGACAAGCTGATGAAGCCATTGATTAAGAGATCTTCATCTTGGACCTGCTGAGCTCTAAAACAAAAGCCATAAATTAGGACTAATAAGTTTAACAACATGAAAGAGAGAGAGGATGGGGGAAGAGGAGATGGGAAGACATTGTTACTGCAATCCGAAAGAACAATTCTTCAGCTAGTTGCTTCCCACTCCAGGTCTCTCTGGGAGTTCTGATTGTGTACCATAAACATGCAGAGACTAGCATCGTGCATCTGGAATAACTTGCACATATTTGAGGTTTATTTTTTCCGAAATATTACGAGATGAGATGGGTTGCCCAGACGCCACGATCACATCCGTTTATCGTGGAAAAAGACATATACTAATGGTCTAGTTTAGTCCTTTGAGTTAATGTCAGATTTTTTTACGAGTCATGTTCACTATCTATTCAAAATGGAACAGGTTAAATCTACCCTAGTTTCTTAGACTAAATGTCCATATTCTGATTCTGCTCTCAGGAAAAATGATAAGAATGACGACTGGACTAGTTAATCAGCTATGAAAGACACTCCGATTCAGAATCAGCTTTTTCATCTCAAGCTGAGAAAAATCAGGCCATCTCCGATGATTAGCCGAGCAAGTAAGTCAATTTTAAGGAGAATTTGTTGTGTAAAGACCGTGTTATGACCCACAGCCTCCTTGGTGGTGTGGCTCCTACGCCGTGGGTAAACGTGGGAGTGCCCTCATTCCATAAGACAATCTTTATAACATTTTTGTGATAGTTGACAGAACAGAGTCACGTTTTTCTTTTAATGAACGACTCAAAGACGTATCAAATTTAATTAAAGGTATAAAATTTGTCAAGCATACACCCATTTGTCTAGTAATATGGTTCCTTGAAGAAGATAACATAAACTATCGAACAAATGGCGAAAATAATGACAATAACATCAAATGTTAGAGCTGTCATTGCTTGATCGCTTAGCTCCATGTTTCTCCCACCGAGACGGTCCACCATGTCCGGAACTGATTCATAATTCTCTATTTCCTTAATGTATGGATCTTCCAGCTTCTTTCTCATCTTTTCTGCTTCGCGGCTAGCGACTTCCTGAGCCAATGTCCAGTCGTAAAACCTTCGGTTTTCTTCATTGCTTAAGACATCATAGACTTCTCTGAGTTTCATAAACTTCTCCGATGCCGTTTTTAATGGAAGTGAGGTTGTATCCGGGTGGTACTCTTTGGATAATCGCCTGTAAGCTGCTTTGATGTCTTCTAAATCTGCTTCTGCTGACACTCCTAAAAATCTGATTAAAACCCGCAGCTATTGTTCATCAACAACTAATTTTAACATAAAGAATAACAGTAGAGGCACCACCACTTACTTACCACCAAAAAAAAAATGTAGAGGCACCACCATCGATGTATAATTTAAATAGTAAAAGGAGGTTCTGATTGCTTATATTCATACTATCATGATCATGCATCAAAATGTTACACGATGCGTTGGATAGATCAAAGATTTCTATAAAGAAAGTTACAAAGATTTCTACGAAAGAATTTCCAAAAGCTTATGTTGTAAAGAGAGTTTGGAAATACTTAGATAAAATAAAATAAAAAATAAACGAGAGATCGATATATTTCGTTAAGCTTATAAATATTAGCTGAGATGTTTATTGTAGCACAATCAATGGCAGTTTAGCAACCGAATTTGCTTCATCAGAAAATCTGTAATCAATTGCATCACTCACTGATAATGAGAATCGAAACTGTTGAGCAAATCCGCGAACTCTTCACCCAGAAAATTCTTCTGCTCTTCTTCAGTTTTGAGTTGGTCCTTCTTGGATTGCTCCGTACTTCCGCCAATCCAACCTTCGTCTTCATTCTTCCAGTGAATTCTCGTATCCACCCCAGGCGGTGCTCTCTTCCGCCTGTCCGCGCCCTGTGCGGTGGCGGAAACGCAAAATCTGTACGGATTTCTTCTTCTACTTCTTCCTGGCGCCGTTGCTTTTTTCACCTGCCTGTGGCTGTTGCATATTGCTGTCTTGATTTGGCCGCCGAGGAATGTGCACAGTCTAGACGGAGGAGCGGCGGTGGAGGCCATGAGGGATCAAACGTATCAGGGCGTTCGGCTTAGGCATTGGCCTTTAAAAGAAATGGTTGTCGTCACGATCCTGCTCTTCCTTTTTTGTGGCTTAAAAATTATGGCCGTCTTTTCTTTTTTCTTTTTTTTTAATTTTAATTTTGTTTTATTATTATTATTGCCACTGAATTTTTGTGTGCTGATTAAGGCTCACTTTTCTTCCATTTAAATTTTTAATACTTCATTCATTTTGTTTATTTTATATTTTTTATTTTCTGATCAAAATTTTTTTTCCAACTAATAAATTTTTGTGGCTTACATAATATTAGGTCCCAATACTAGGGCCCATAAAATACGGCCTAAAAGAAAGGCCCAATGTCACAATTACTAGGCCCGAGAACATGGGCTTAGTGCTCCAGAAGCTCAAATGGCGGCAATGGTTCGAGAGGCCAATTTGACCCAAAAGGGGCATGAGGACGCCACAAGGTACTAATGTCATCGGAAAAATTCATGAAATGTCCGAGATTTAGGAAAAGATCCAAAGGGCTACCAAAAGACGAGGACAACCTTGGTGCTTCCGCACAATAAGCCAAAATGGCAGAACATGCCAGCTCAGATAGTACACTATGACCAAGAAACACGCGACATCATGAAGATCCAACGGCTCCAGACACGCCGGATATGCAAAGCTGACGTCCCTGACATGCCGCATTTGCAGAGCAGACGTCCCTGTCACGCCTTATCTGCAAGGCTGGTGGCAGGCGTCCCTGACACGCCAGTGCCACGTATCCCCTTACCAACGGTACAATTTTTTCCTATAAATATCTCCCTTCAAGCAATGGAGAGAGGATTCCACCAGCTATTATCTGAGCACACATTGTGAAGAACTCTCAAAAACAAAGAGAAAAAGTAAGGAGAAAGAGCAGGACTTCTTATGTTGTAATCTTTTGTAACGACAAATCGCTCCACAAGCTTCTGTTGTGCTTCTTCGTGATAATAGTGAAACTTCTCGGACTGCCCGTCCGCCATCGCGGTTTTTCCCTATTCTTGCGTAGCAGAGATTTTTCACGTAAATCACGTGTGCTCTTTGCTTCATCGTCCTCCTTTTTCATTTCTTATTCACGATTTATTTTGTGTTACCCGTTTTTGTCCGTCTGTCAACGCATTAGGCCACTCGGACTTTGATCGATAGACGGCTGAAACACGAGGACGCAACACATAATTTTTTCCTTAAAATTTTAGCAATTAAAATTATAACAAAATATATTTTAAACAAAATTTTAAAAAGTATCCACATAATTAGTAAAATTATCATTGATCTAGAGATCACGAGTTCGAATAGCTAAAAATAACCTCTTACATAATATGAACTAAAATAANTACTTTAATTATTACTAACTTGATAATAACTTATAATATTTTTTTTATATATTTGACAACACCCTTTTGATAGGTCTAGTAGACCTTGGACCAGCTCAGAGTCCTACTCACAAGAGAAGCAGTGGCCCAACAGATGTTCGCTCAAGACCCAAGAAGCGTGGCATCGACAGAAGGAATGCTCAAATGACAATGGCCCATCATGCTGACTGACGAGTCAAAGGCTTAGGTGACAGTACGGACGGCCTAGGCTGGTTGACCTGGATTTGTTCGGCAAGGAGCGGGCGATTAGGGTTGTGCACATCATTGCGCCCGTGATTGCCCCTCTTGCACAACTTTCAACACCTTGACAACACAGAACACATGACCAAGAAGAACATGCTATAATAGAACCACAACAATTATCTTGACAGCTCAGTAAATATTTTTAAAATATTGCCCATGAGTACGCTTTGTCCTAGGATGGCAATTACGGCTCAGCAAATCTCCCTGAAAGGTAATTGCCATCAAACGACCTCTAACACCATTCTGAAAAAGGAAAAAATATTCCTAGACAGTCACAATTACCATATATGCCCCTCGTGCAATCGTTGAGACAGTTTAACGAATCTACCAAGGCAACCGACGTTAGCCACGAAGGTTGCACCGGCTCTAATTCTATAAATACTTCTTTATCTCTGCGGGAAAAGGGACTGAACAATTTTCACCCTCAAATATCTCTGAAGGATCAATGACTTCTCTTCCTCCCTAAAGCCATTCAAACTACGAGTGTACTCTCTCTCAAGCTACTCTTAGTCGGGTGCACTCTTAGAGCTTAGTCTTCCAATCCACACTAATCCCCCCACATTCGTGCATCCACGTATTTTCTTGCATCATTTATCTTTCTCTCTCTCACAGAAAGATTTCTGACTTGAATCTCGGAGGTATACCGATGAATAACTCATGCCATTTTCTGACCTCTCGTTTATTTGTTATAGTATGCAGGATCTAGATTATCAGGAGTCAAATGCATCCCTGAAAGATTGAAAAGCTCTCTCTCTCTCAAGCCACTCAAACCACAAGTACACACACTTTCTCAAGCTGCTTCTAACCGAGCACATCCTTAGGAGCCTAGTTCTCTAATCCCCCCCTCCCCACATTCATGCATTCATGCACTTGCTTGCATCCTTTACTTTTCTTTCCCTCACAAAAAAATTTCTAACTTAAGTATTGAATAATATACTGAAAAGTGAGTCTCATTCTTTAACATCCTATTTATTTATTATGGTGTGCAAGATCTAGGTTATTAAAAATAGAAATTGGATCCACTTCAATTCAACTTGTTAGGAGGATTAAATGGTTACCTAATTGATATAGTAATCCAGACTAAGAATGCATCATCTTTAATTACTTAGGAATTAAGAACATCTTTTTTTTCATCAAGCCTACTTTAACTCATGACTAATATATCTTGTCAATCTTTTCAAACATTAATGTAAGATTTAAAATTACTTTGTAAATGACTTTTAACTCCAATCATATACTTTTTATACTTATCTAACTTACACTTTCTATGCACGTAGTCTTTGTTTAATTAATTTTAAAATCTTCGACAAGTAAATATTTTCTATAAATTTTAACACTCACCGTCAAGTTTGTTCTTTTTTTTTTTAATATTATTTTCCATATTAGTCTCTCCCTTTTGATTCTAATAAAATATATTTCGTTACTGTATGAATATAATTATCCGTAGCATCCCACATCTTGCTACTGTTTCTTTCAAGATTCCTATTGTCTTTATTTAGTCTCATCTCTCTAGAAGGTTGTGCTTGTAACGCTTTAAATTTTGCCATTTTCTCTTTTTATAATAAGATAACCCACCCCAAAACAAAAATAAAAATAATAATTAATTGTTAGTTAACAGAGTCAAGATACATAGTTAAAAAAACTACTAAGCATTGTTATGTAGTAAAGCTGAATGGACTTACAGTCCCTGCGAAACAAACAATTTCCTTTTCTGAAGATAAACTAGTCAATATATGTGGTTAATGAATCGTTTCCATATGTAGTCATACCCGACAAAATATCATGCAACCATAAAATAATGAAAAGCATTGGAAAATCTAAAATACCACCTCCTTCTTTGTTTTTTTGTTTTTTTTGTTTTTCTTAATCATGGCAATGCTCGTATACCAATTTACATCATATCCAATATGTCCATTGCTTTTGATGAGTCCAATAACCATGGGCTAATGGGTAGGCCCCACAGCAAGCCCACAATTTAATATAATTCTTTTAAAGTAAAAGTCCCACATTGCTTTTAGAAGAATAGTGCATCCGTAAATCCCACTATAAAAGTAAGCATTCTCAAGTATTGAAATACAAATTGAAGAAGCTCAAAGAAGCTCCATAAAGCTCCATATGGCTTGGGGAATGGTATAGTTGTTGCTAGCCGATCTCCAATGAGAACAAACTAGCGGCTAGGAGACCCTTGACTCTTCTCTCATACAGGAGGTCCCTCGGTTCTCCGCCCATCCGAGGCCCCTTGGTCACCTCCAATTACAGATGCTTTGAGTCCTCTTGTTTGGAGGCCGTTGGACCTCTGCCGCCAGGAGGCCCTCAGCCCTCCTCCCGTCCAGAGGCCATCAGCTTTTTGTCAGTTATGAGGCTCTCAGCCCTCCGCTTGCTAGGAGGCCCTCATCCCTCCTCCAGTCCGGAGGCTCTAGGCCCTCTGCCGCTAAGGGGCTTTTAGCCCTCCTTCCATCCTGAGGCCCTCAGTCCTCCTTTGGTTCGGAGGCCCTCGGCCCTCCACAGCTAGGAGGCTCTCAGCCTTCCTGCTGTCCGGAAGCCCTTAATCCTCCATCCAGGACACGCAGAGCTCTCTTCCTTCCAGGAGGCACGGAGGCCATCGGCCCTCCTCCCGTCCAGAGGCCATTAACCCTCCGTCGTCCGGAGGCCCTCAGCCCTTCGCTAGCTATGAGTCCTTTAGCCCTTTGTCTTGGAGTTACGATCCCTCCATACCGGAATCAGGATCTTGCTGTCTAAAAGTTAATCCTCTATTCAGGTAACTAGGACGTTTACTCACAAGTACAACTTAGTCTTTCTCCTATAAGTCGCGTCTCTGCCGGGCACGCCTATAAGCTGCCTCTCTATCGGACACACCTCCAAGCCATCATCCACAGGCGCACCTATAAGCTGCCCCTCTGCCGGGCACACCTAGAAGCCGCCCCTTTATCGGGCGCACCTATAAGTCGCTTATCTGCCGGGCGCACTCCAAATCGCCCTTCGCGGGCGCACCCCAAGTCGCCCTTCGCGGGCGCACCCCAAGCCGTCCTCTGCGGACGCACCTATAAGCCGCCCCTCTGCCGAGTGCACCTATAAACCGTCCCTCTACTGGGCGCACCTATAGGCCATCTCTCTACCGGGCGTACTTACAAGCCGCCCTCCACAGGCGCACCTATAAGCCGCCCCTCTGTTGGGCGCACCTATAAGCCGCCCCTCTGTCAGGCGCATGTCTAAGCCGCCCTCCGCGGGCGTACCTGTAAGCCGCCCTCAACGGGCGCACTTATAAGCCCCCCTCCGCTGGGAACACTCTAAGCCGCCCTCCGTGGGCGCACCTATAAGCCGTCCCTCTGTCAGGCGCACCTACAAGCCGCCCTTCACAGCTACACCTATAAGTTGCTCCTCTGCCAAGCGCACCTATAAGCCCTCCTCCGTGGACGCACTATAAGCCGCCCCTCTGCCGGGCGCACCTATAAGCCGCTTATCTGCCGGGCGCACCTACAACCTGCTCTCCGCGGGCGTACCTATAAGCTTCCCCTTTACCGGGCGCACCTATAAGCCGTCCCTCTGCCGGACGCACTCTAAGCCGCCCTCTGCGGGCGTACCTATAAGCCGCCCTAATGTCGAGCGCACCTATAAGCCACACCTCTGCCGGGCGCACCTCTAAGCCGCTCTTCATGGGCGTACTTATAAGCCGCCCCTCTGTTGGGTGCACCTATAGGCCATCCCTCTGCCGAGCACACCTCAAAATTGCCCTATGTGGGCACACCTATAAGTTGCCATCCACGGCTGCACCTCTAAGCCGCCCTCCGTGGGCGTACAGGTAAGCTGCTCTTCTACCGGGCGCTTTCATGGAGCTCAAGCCTCCAAATATATCTCTCTCACACTCCCCTCATCACTGCATCTTTATATTCTCACCACGTTTATCTTTAAACGTGTTTTCTTCCATTTATTACGGAAGATTTCTGACTTGAGCGTTGAAATGTTAACGGGGGATAGCCCCCCGTATTCTCTGACCTCTTGTTTGTGATTCGTGTTGTATAGGTTCTTAGTTATTAGCGATGGAGACCGGATCCGATCCAAATAGACCCGTAACGGAAGATTGGAAGGTTTTCTAATCCGTACAACAATCGAGGACCTGTGACGCAACATTGGTGCCGTTTATGGAAAACATGACAAAATGTCAAGTGTCTCCCCTCAACACTCAATCTCTTACACAAAACAAACACGGTCAATACCCATGCTCCAACCAGCACATCCACTGAAGATGTCACCTCCCTTGGCAGCGACCCCTCATCAGGCAGCCATGCCAATAGGCTATTGACGCCAGATGTACGAGTGCCTGGCACTTAGTGGAACACCCTCTTCCTGATCGACTGCATCCGTTAGACGATGTAACACTAGGGGCTTCGCCGATCGGCTTTCAAGCGATCCGAGAAAGTCAACATCCTCAGAGGTTAATCGGCCTGACGACCTCGGGACCCAGGCGGCTCCCAATACCTATCTCATCAGCCTGACGACCTCAGTATTCGAGAGTATCCAAGCGACAGTGCCCACTCCCAGAGAAGTGATCGATCCAGTTCCAAGGAGCTAGGCCAAAGGGGTCAGGCCGGGCAGCAAAGCTTCCGTCAAAACTGAAGCTTTGCTTCTGTTTTTTGCTCTTCAACTAAATAGAGCATTTCAGAGCCCTACAAAACGCAAAAGCTCTCTGGCACTCCGTCTCTCATTCGGCCAGCCTGTACTAGTTTTTCATACTGAGGAGCATTCAGACATTCTAATCGGATTGAGGAGCGTTTCGGCTCTCCAGCCAGTCACCTTCGTTGCTAGATCTTCTATGGCCTACTAGAGCTCTTCGCCGCCAGATCTTCTCAGGCCTGTTGGAGCTCCTCGCCTAGATCTCTCTGGCTTGTTAAAACTCATCGCCAGATCTTTTCTGGCCTACTATAGCTCTTCGCTAGATCTTCTTTGGCCTGCCCGAGTGCTCGCTGCTAGATCTTCTCCGACCTGATCTTCACCACATAGTATCACTCCAGTCAGTAGTTGATCCCACTGCCACCTGTTGCACGGCTGCAGACCCGGTAAAAGTTATGGCAAAATTTGTAATGGGGGCTCGATGTGCTCGATCCACCACCCATTGCATCACAGAAAATATCATCTAGCCCAGCGCTGCACCGGTCCGAGTCACCTGAGGCAATATCAGCCGACAACGGGGCCCGAACCATTGGCCAACAGGCTACCTAGTGCGGCAATAGCACGCTATCCAACCAATTCATGGCATAGGACCGAATCCTACGGAGCATAGGGGCCATTGGCCGAGGCGCCTACCAAAGTGCCCTGACAACCCTTCGAAGTAGTGCATGCTAGCGGTACACTTGATATGGTGAGCTGATTACAAAAGCACCACTCATGCATCGACGATGATTCCACACCGAATCCAGGTAAGTCTTTCATATTCCATACTGCTTGAATCATATTTTCGTTAATAGGATAGAAATATTATCTGCTCATACGAGTGATTACATACCACTGCATAAAATCATGCGACCTAGACTGTCCCTAAATCGGGCGGGTTTTCACCCGTTTGTAACTAAACCCTGGTCATCCAGGCGGCCCATGAGCGGTCATAACTAAACCCTGGTCATCCAGCCGGCCTGTAAGCGGTCGTAATTAAACCCCGGTCATCCAAGCGGCGCATAAGCGGTTGAATTAAACCTTGGTCATCCAGGCGACCCATAAGCGGTCGAATTAAACCTCGGTCCTGTCACCGAGCGACCCATATGTTGTCAAACTCAAAACCTTATGGGGCTTTTTAGCATACGTGCGGCGACCTCCTCTCGAAGGAGAGAGCACCATCAGTCAACGACGGTCGGCGGACTAGGACTTGATGCATGAAAGCTACGACGTCCTTAAGAAGGACTGAGCATTGACGGTACATGTGGCTGACGGCCTAGGCTAGCAAAAGCCTGGTAACGATAGCTTCCAAGCTTAGCCGGCAACATCATCTTCTCAGCGCCACGACCTCCTCTTGGCAGGGGCGAGCGCAACCAACCAAATGTGTTCGTCCAATGCAAAAGGCTTAGATGACAACCGCATCTCCTCAGGGCCACAACTTCCCTTCACGGGAATGGTCAGGATCCAGCGCAAATTGACACCAATAGCCCTGACACTCTACTAGAAAGCAAAGCGGCATCCTCGTAGAGGGAGTCATAGAGATTGGGATCCCAAACTTGGCCGTGGTCACGATATCGACCCATTTGCTCAATTCGAGAGTCAAAGGATCCCCAGCTTCACCAACTGAGCTTCCTAGGAGCTCCTCACTCCTAGTCCCATTGGTTGACTTTCCAACGGCAAGAGCCCTTCCAAGGAGTGCAATGTGCATCCTATTGCTACAGCTTGAATGATCAGCTATCTTAAGGCAAGTCACCTCCCGACCTCTCGAAGCGCGTCCTTACAGTGAGAAGATCTGATCTCGAGTCTGAGATCTTCCCTCTGTGTGCTCCTAGGTCTTGCTTGAGACTCGAAAAGCTCGCAACGGATCCGGTCAACAAGAATTTTTGGCTCTAAATTGCTCTCCGGATTCAAGCACTTCGCCGGTCAACTTTTCCGATCAACAAGGATTTTCGCCTCAGAACTGCTCTCTAGATTTGAGCACTTGGTCGGTCAACTTTTCAAATCAACAAGGATTTTCGGCTCAGAACTGCTCTCTGGATTCGAGCATTTCACCGGTCAATTTTTTCGATCAACAAGAATTTTTGGCTCAGAACTGCTCTCCGGATTTGAGCACTTCTCCGGTCAACTTTTCCGATCAACAAAGATTTTCGGCTCAGAACTGCTCTCCGGATTTGAGCACTTCTCCGGTCAACTTTTCCGATCAACAAAAATTTTCGGCGCAGAACTGCTCCTCAGATTCAAGCACTTCACCGGTCAACTTTTTCGGTCAATAAAGATTTTCGGCTTCGAACTGCTCTCCGAATTTGAGCACTTTGCCTGTCAACGGATCCGATCAACAAAGATTTTCGGCTCGGAACTGCTCTCCGGGTTTGAGCACTTCGCCAGTCAACAGATTCGGTCAACAAAATTTTTGACTGTAAATTGCTCTCCTGATTCAAACACTTTGTCGGTCAACGGATTTGGTCAACAAAGATTTTCGGCTCCGAATTGCTCTCCGGATTTGAGCACTTTGCCGGTCAATGGATCCAGCCAACAAAAATTTGTGACTCTGAACTACTCTCCGAATTCGAGCACTTCATCGGTCAACAATGCTTTTTAGCTCTAAATTGCTCTTTGGATTCAAGCACTTCGCCGGTCAACAAAATGAACAACCATATTTTCAGCTCTGTTCCGTTCTCCGGATCAAGTGATTTGGTCCACCAAGCTGGTCAACCATCAATTTGGTTCCCTCCACTCTCCAGATTCAAACTTTTTGGTCAATGAATCCAGGTCAAGGGGACAATATGACTAGTCTCGTCCCATCATGAACATGTCGGAGGTCGAAAATTCGGTCCACTGACATGGAGGGGCTAGTGATAGGTCCAATAACTATGGGCCAATGGGCCAGATCCCGCAGCAAGCCTACAATTCAATATAATTCTTTCAAAGTAAAAGTCTCACATTGCTTTTGGAAGAATAGTGCATTTGTAAATTTCATTATAAAAGCAAGCATCATCAAGTATTGAAAGACAAGTTGGAGAAGTTTAAAGAAGCTTCATATGGCTCGGAGAATGGCATAGCTATTGCTAGTCGATCTCCAATGAGAACAAACTGGTGGCCAGGAGACCCTCGGCTCTCCTCTCATCCGGGGCCCCTTGGCTCTCCGCCCATCCGGGGCCCCTCGGCCACCTCCAGTTCTTGAGGCTTTTAGTCCTCTCGTTTGGAGGCCGTCGGACCTCTGCCGCCAAGAGGCCCTCAGCTCTCCTCCCGTCCAGAAGCCATCAACCTTCTATCAGTTAGGAGGCCGTCAACCCTCCGCCTGCTAGGAGGCCCTCAGCCCTCCGCCGGCCAGGAGGCTCTCATCCCTCCTCCAGTCCGGAGGCTCTTGGCCCTCTGCCGCCAGGGGGCTCTCAGCCCTCCTTCCGTTCGGAGGCCCTCGACTCTACGCCAGTCCCAAAGGCCCTCAACCCTCCACCTGCCAGGAGGCTCTCAATCCTCCTCTAATCCGGAGGCCCTCGGCCCTCCGCCGTTAGGAGGCTCTCAACCCTCCTCCTGTCCGAATGCCCTTAGTCCTCCATCTAGGACGCACGAAGATTTCCTCCTTTCAGGGGGCACAGAGGCTATTGGTCCTCCGCCACCAGGAGGCCCTCAGCCCTTTTTTCGTCCGGAGGCCATCAACCCTCCGCCAGCCAGGAGGCCTTTAGCCCTTCGTCTTGGAGTCACGATCCCTCCATCCCGGAGTCAAGAGCTTGCTATCAAAGAGTTAATCCTCTACTCAAGTAATTAGAACGTTTACTCACTAGTACAACTTAGTCCTTCTCCTCTAAGTTGCCCCTCTGCCTGGTACACCTATAAGCTGCCCCTCTATCGGGCGCACATCCATGCCGCTCTCCACGGGTGCACCTCAAAGTCGCCATTCTGCTGAGCGCACCTATAAGCCGCTCCTCTGTTGGGCGCACTCCAAGCCGCTCTCCGCGGGCGCACCTATAGGCCGCCACTCTGTCGGACACACCTACAAGCCGCCCTCCACGGGTGCACCTATAAGCCGCCCCTCTGCAGGGTGCACGTCCAAGCCGCCCTCCGTGGGCGTACCTATAAGTCGCCATCTACTAGGCGCACTCTAAGCCGCTCTCTGCGAGCGCACCTACAAGCCGTTCTCTGCCGAGCGCACCTCCAAGCCGCCCTTTGTGGGCGTACAGGTAAGCCGCCTCTCTGCTCGGTGCATTTACGGAACTCAAGCCTCCAAATATATCACTCTCACACTCATCTCATCGCTACATCTTTGCATTTTTACCACGTTTATCTTTAAATATGTTTTCCTTCGTTTATTGCGAAAGATTTCTGATTTGAGCGTCGAAGTCTCAATGGGAGATAGCTCCCCGTTATCCTCAGACCTCTTATTTGTGGTTTGTGTTATGCAGGTTCTTGGTTATCAGCGATGGAGACCGGATCCAATTCAAATCGACCCGCAATGAAAGATTGGAATACTGTCGAATCCGTACAACAATCGGGGACCTGGGACGTAACAGCTTTTAAAAGAAAAAAATTGAAAGAAAAGGAGAAAGAGAGAGATGTTAAATTGCTCAGAAGTCAAGGTGCTATTTTCATTCAATGTGTTCAACGGAAGTAAACTGTGGGATTGCCGTAATATATTGCAATTTCACGAGGAAGATAAGGAAGAGAACTTGGAAAGTGGGTTTTTCTAAAATAAGTAACTGTTGAGATAACACTTAATCATCCAGATAAGACAAGTTTGTACTGTAAAGGCCAATCCGTTCATAAAGAAAGGCGTAAGCAGCACTAGTTTCAATTTCAATTAACAAGTAGAAAGAATGCTTCATGTCCAATATACAATCGCCTTCCAACAACACCAAATGCCTTTGTCTGCCTCCAAAAGAAACCTAACCCCAAACACCCCCCCACCCTCGGCGCTCGCT
>JAODPA010117141.1:0-15581 GCA_025585075.1 Nepenthes mirabilis
ATTTTTTTAAAAAATAATTATATAAATAACGTGCAGAAGAATTCTGGTTAACAGATCCTATCCGAATGCGAGAAAAGATTCGCGTCACTTCATGCATATCGCGAACATGACAATGGCGGGAAAATTCTGCTCAAAATTACTTCCCTCTCTCCTACGAATAATTTCATTTTATTTGGTTTCCCTGACTGAAACGCGACTAACGAACTCTCTAAATCCTGACTCCATCTCGTCGCTACAATTTGTAGACTAGGGTTTCTTTGCTCTGATGGCGAAAATGGCTGCACGCCCAGAGATGATAGTGGCTGATATTGGAAGAAAACTTGCTCAACAAACTCGCATTTCCAAAGATTTCATCATCAAATCCCTCCGAGTAAGTCGACTGTCTATCTTCGTTCTTCCCGCCTCTCAGTCCCCGTGAATTGCGATCATCGTTGAGTTGAGTTTAGCCTTGACGTATCTGATTCTCAATTGATACATGGTTCGTTCCCCGAGTGCGGAGTTAAATTTACCCTAGATTTAGCAATTTTTAACACAAGTTATTGCTTGTCAATTCGAAGGTAGTTTTTAAGCAAGATAATCCGGATAATTACCTTTTTTCTTGAAAAAATAATGTCAAATTGAAGTTTAATTATTTTTTTGGAGAATGCAATCTACTATCCGGAGGCTTGTACTTTATGTCCTGACTTCTCATTAGATAACCTATTCTCAGTATTTTGAGTTGTTTTATCCATGTTTTATTATTTCAGGTTGTATATTCTTTAAAACTCCTTTTATATTGCTAGTTGCATCCATTGCTGTAGTTGCTGTTGTCTCAATTTTGCATGTTGTCCATGTTCTGGGAAACTTATATTATACTCACGATTCTGTTGACTTTATTTAGTCATTGGTGAAACATCATAATTATCAGGCAATAGCATGTTTGAGTGCTGAGAGTGGTTTGCTAAAAGTCATTGTCAGGTGTTTGTCATTTAATGCTTTACTTGTCATATCATTCTTTGCAGCAAGCTGCGAGTGCTTTATCAGACTTGGATCAGCTTTCCTCACTAAAGCCTGCCATATGGCCCTTGATTGAGTCTCTTGTGAAGCATGGCCTGCTTAAGCATAAAGATAAAGATGTTAGGCTGCTGGTGGCCATCTGCTTCAGTGAAATCCTTCGGGTGTTGGCACCTGACCCTTCTCTCAGTGATAACGTATTTAGGGTAATTGTTATGTGTTGATGAATTACAGCCTCTCACTCTTCCTCAATTGTGCTATTATTAATATCAGTGGTTACCACTGACTCGCGATTTGGCAGGAAGTTTTTGAACTTTTTGTTAGTATGTTTATGGAGCTAGCTGATGTAACAAGCCCCTATTTTTCTAAGAGGGTTAAAATATTGGAGACTGTAGCTGCACTTGAATGCTGTCAGGGGATGCTTGATATCGGTTCTGGTGATTTAATACTTGATATGTTCCGTACTTTCTTCTCCGTTGTGAGGTGGATCTCTTTTTCTGAATTTCTCACCTATGTAAGCTTTTGTTTACCCGTTTTGGGCCTTGCATCTTCTCATAACTTCTTTCCTTTGATTGAAGATCTTTTTTAATCTTAATTATTTTAGTTCTTATTTCTACGGATCTAACTGAAAGGGGATAATATTTAATGGGCAAGGCGTCAAGGGGGAAAAGTTTTACTTTTCCCATGGTATGGATTAGGATAAAAAATAAATCACACAAAACTAAGCTCTTTTTCCTCTAAGTGGGGTTGGCTACATGGATTCTCTGTCCCATGCATTGTTGATGGTTATATCCTCTGCTTGCTTCAAATGTGTAAGATCCTATTTCTTAGTTTTCTTCAAACTCTTCTTTTTTCTTCCTTTTGTTCTTCTACAATGAGACTCTTTCATGCTCACATCTCATGTGATTGCAATGTTGATGCTGTTAGTGGTTGTAGCAGTAATGGTGGTTAGTGATGGTCATGGATGTAGGGTGGTAGTTGTGGTAATAGTGGTCTATGGTGGTGGAAGGTTGACAGCGGTGTTGGTGGGCTCAAGTGCGGTTGTTGTATTGACCATGGTGGTTGTGGAGCTGAGTTGCTATGGAGGGATTATGGTGGTGGTTGTAGCACTGCGATGATGACAGTGGTGGTAGGGGTACTGGTGGCAATAGTGGGGTGGTAGTGATGGCAGTGATTGGGTGGTTGTGCTGGTGATGATGATGGTGGGTTTGGGTGGCTGTGCAGTTGTTGTGGGTGTGGCAGTTGTGGTGGTGATTGGTTGGCAATGGCGGTACCAGTGGTTTAGTTGGGGTACGTGGTCTTCACAGAGCCACCTTCTTTTCTCTTCAATTATTTACTACATTGTTATACTACTACCCACCAAATTTTGATTACCCATCTTTTTTTTGGGGGGAGGGAGTACGGGTTACCGTTGGCAATCACTACCCTTGTGCGCAAAACATTTGTTTACCAGGTAATGCTTACCCTTTTCTAACCCAAATCCAAATACACAGTATGAGTTTTAAGGTTTGAGCTGTTCAAGTTCCATGATAAAATTCTTATTGGCAAGTATGCACCCTTTTAGATTGAGTAGTGTACAGAATTGCCAGTTGGATTAATCTTCAAGGATGGCCTATATTTTTTTTTCAGAATTTGACTTCTCCTCCTGCTTCTTTTTGTTTCTTGTCCATATGCTCTCTCACACTTTTTCTACTTTACATAACTATACTGAATTCTCAAGCATTATCAACCACTTCCATTGAATTAGTCCTTTGTGACTGCATGCTTTTCTGGGGTACTAATGACAGTTTATCTGTTGGATTACAGAGATGAGCATCCGCCAAGCTTGCTTAGTGGTATGTTGTCTATAATGACACTTATTTTAAAAGAAGAAATTGATCAACGACTTCTGGAAGTGATTTTGCAGAATCTGCGAAATAAAGGAGAGGTAATTGTTCAGTGAGATTCTTGAATTAATGATTGCTGTTCCCAAATTTCTCTCACATTGCCAACTAGATCTAGAAACAAGCAAGTTGTCTGTAAGGAAGTTCTTGTAAGGTACACTGTAGTTATAATTAGCAAAAAGTGCACTTCAGTTATGTGTGATTTGACCAAAATTGAGAACTAGTGATTTTTGCATACTTTGTGACCTGATAAACATTATTTAATTTTTCCAGCATGTCAGGTTATGCTGGAGGATCTTTATGCTGTTTAAATTTGGGATCCCCATTTATCAAGTATTACACTGGAGAATAATATTGAACACACCTATTTTTTTTTGTTCCTGCTCCTCTATTTCAGGGTCCACCACCTGCGTCTTATAGCCTAGCTGTTGATCTCATTCAAACTTGTGAGGGACAAGTCAAGCCTGCTATTTGTGGATTTCTAACATCTTGCATTTTGGCCCGAGATAGTTTGCAAAATGAGATTCAACAATCGTATCATGAAATCATTTTTGAACTTTTTCAGTGTGCACCTCAGATGCTTCTTGCAATCATTCCTAGCATAACCCAAGAGTTATTGGTATGTTGGAATGCTTTTGTTTGATTTGAATGCTCTCTCTCAAAAACTTGATGCTGGGGCATCCCATTTTGCCTGTTGCACACCATTGTCCTTTTCTTTAAAGTGTGACGGTTTTCAATTTCAGATTGATGAGGTTGATGTCCGAATCAAGTCTGTTAATTTGATTGGGAAACTTCTTGTACTGTTGAAAGATCATTATGCACAAGAGCATCATCACCTTTTTGTTGAGCTTATGAAAAGGTTTTCTGACAAGGTAGCAGAAGTCAGAATTAGCGCCATGCGCTGTGCTAAGGCTTGCTATCTGGCCAATCCATCTGCTACAGAATCCCATGAAATTCTCTGTAAGGCTTTCATTCTTTGTAGTTCTTTGATGGTAATGATGCCTTGTGCTTCAACATTATATTGCATCTTATTTACACTTTCCTTTTTTTTACTTTTTTTCTTATCAACTGAGCAGCTTCCCTTGAAGGTCGGTTACTAGATATTGACTGCAGTGTGCGAATGGAAGCAGTTAGTGTTCTTTGTGACATAGCCAGGACTAGCTTGAAAAATTTCCCAGCTGAGATAGTTGTTCAAATGACAGAACGCCTTCGGGATAAAATGGTAATTTGCCTTAAAATATCTCTCATCAATATATCATCGAGCCATCTGATGCTTAGGAATGCTGTTCTGTTCCCCCTTCTCCATCCTTATCTATCTGTTTCCTTGCTAGAAATTACCTTTTCAATTGATTTTGAACTGTTTCCATTCTGTTTCTGCACAGACATCTGTAAGAAAGGAGGCCTTGAAGAAGTTGCTGGAAATTTACCATCATTATTGCTCCAAGTGTTTTGAAGGCCAAATGACACTTAATGAGAACTTTGAACAGATTCCATGTAAAATACTGATGCTTTGCTATGACAATAATTTGAAGGAGTTCAGGTTTGCTACCTTTTTTTTGGGTCTCATGATGCTATTGAATCTTGTAAATGATTGCCTGGTATTACTTGATATACCTGTCTGCCAAATTTCTCAGGCCGCAAAACTTAGAGCTTTTTCTGTCAGAAGATATGTTTCCTAACGCTCTTCCAGTGGAAGAAAGGACCAGACATTGGATCTTTCTATACTCGCTTTTCACCCCTGCTCATGTCAAGGCATTCAATTCTATCTTATGCCAAAAAGGAAGGTAGTGGTATCATTTTTTGATATAAGATACTGGTACTCTATTGTACGCTTGTTTGAGAGTAAAGATTCTTATTATCTTTAATGAGTTATGCTCGTGTTATCAGAGGGATTTATCACAAGATTCATAACTGAGCTATTACCTCATAATATAGACTTGATGAGATTTCGAAGAAGCTGCTATAGGGACAAATATGTACTATCCTTGCTTGTAACATCTCTTTCCCTTTTCAATCATCCTGTTCTCTCCCTATGAAAACAAGATACTATTTATCAAAAAAGAGCTTTTATTCTACCTGTTACCAAAGCAAACCTTTGGTGCATTTTCCCTTATTGAACAATATTGGCTGAATTTGCAAATAAATTCAAGAAGTTTGTTGGGTGCTAATTGCCAAGAACTGATTGGTCATCGAACTAGTTAAGGTATCTTGTAATTGGGTAAATGGTTCAACCAGTGTTTCGAGAGGTTGGACAACCAGACTATGTTGATAGTAATGTAAAGTATAGAATGAAAATCAGTTCTGATACTAAATCTAATATGTAAAAGATTATACCTATATTCTGGAAATCATAGATTTGATTAGTGTTTGAATATTTGATTCACTAAGGTGTTTACTATTACTAGATAATAAATGAAGCTAATAACAAAAATTTAAATGATCTTAAGATCCAATTTAAATAAGTCTACCGTGGGTTGCATATTTTGAATGGAGAAGCTCTTTTGAGAAATAGGTCTATCTATCATCATTAGGCCTTTAAGCCTTAGGAGATAAGTTATGCATGTTTCTATGGAAGTTGTGCACCAACTGTAAAAGTGAAAAAGAAGCGTGTGTTGGACTATAACATGTGCCCTCATTTGTGTGCATTTCCCCCACTTATCCTTGTTGATTGGTTTGCACTTCTTGATTGGTTTTTAAAGCAATAATTACCAATTCAATCAGATTTTTAGCTGTGCAGGCAGTCTATTATAGATCGAATCGGCCAAGGGTCCAGTTCACTAATCTATTGGCCGGACTAAAAGGTTAAAGTTTGAGTTTTGTAACTGTGGTTGGGAGTGCTAACACAATTCCCTCACATTAATGGCATAGTGTTTATCACAATGACTTGGAATACTTGTTTTTGGTGTGACTAGTCTAACTAGAAAAACTCATAAATCAATTTTGTGGTTCATTTCTGATGCGGACATCGAAAATATTCCAAATTAGAAGAGATTTGATTTTCTTTGATTAGAAAAGATTTTATTTTATTTGATTTTGATTTTATTTGAGAGATTTTATTTGGTGAGATTTTATTTTATTTTATCTTAGAAAAATGTGTTATATTGGTTCCTAATTCTGAGGTATCATTAGTTGAAAAATTATATTTATTTTTTAATTAATCTGGGATGAAGGNTTTATTTCCTAATTCACCTAAGATGTAAATTTTCTTTATAAGAATCTTAGCTCTAATATTGAATAGATGATTGATGAGTTGAATAAAATATTGAGTGATTATGATTTCCTTTTTTCTCTCTCCTAATCTCTACTTTTCTTCTCCCTGGTTCATTATCTCTCTCCCGATCTCTACTTTGCTTCTCTCAGGTCCTCATTCTGTTTCTTCCCTTCCTCTCAGTTTTTTCTCCTTCCGCGTCTCCTATTTTCCAGCTTTCCCTGCATCAATTTCAAAGCATTTTTGTGGTGTGATTAAACGGCCTTTGCATATTTAAACCCAAACCTTAGAATTTGAATCTGGAAATTCCATGAACTGAGGCATAATCATTGGTTCTAGCTTCCTCAGATTCCTTATTTGACATTACTGAGGTGCTACATCTTGTGATCATCTCATCATACTCTGTTATTGGGTCCTTTTTCTTTTATACATGTAACCTGGATCAGAGTCATTGTCCGTTGAATCGATTATTGGTGATGCTAGTGTGTCTAGCAAAGTTCCAGAATCTAGTAATCCACCTCAAAGTAACTCTGCAAACAAGTCTTGGTTATAACAGATTCACTTAATATTAGTAACAAGCATGCCTTCCAAATTAGTGCAGTTAAAAGTGGAAGATAGCATGTACCTTGACTGGTATCTCTCTCGTCTGCTGTGTAATCAAGTCTATGTTAATATTTGATCAGAAAGAAGAAAGGATCAGATGCAGGTGACCCTTTCCTGAAATAGTGGGAATTAGAAACTTTGTGTAGCCATATCTCACCTTCTCAATTCTACATATCATGATTCAAATCCTGAAAAACGTGGAATCACAGCCTCTTAGACTTACAGAAGTGTAGGAAGATCAGGAATATCACGGAGACCTATTGGAATTTCATGCCCAAATCAAGAAAGGCAGATGTGGTGAGAAAAATGGACCCCCATGATTTCATGCACAACTTGTCTGATGCAATGGTGGTAAAATACGGACTCATATGGCCTTTCAAAAGAGGAGATTTAGGTGATTAATGACTAATTAGGATGCCTTATGCTTCAACACTGAATCATCTTAAGTTGCTTCACAGTAGTACTTGAGCTGGTATAAACACTAATGCCTTCTCTTGCTCGTCCTTCTGTTGATGCTATTATATTTCATCAGCCAGTAGCATGCTGTAAGGTCTATTATCTTGGACGTTCCAAGTTAGCTCATCCATAACCAGGGCAAATATTTTCAGGCTCAAAAGCTCACCTTTATGTAAGAAATCTCAATTAGAAAATCGTGTACTTCATGCTCATGTGCTTTCACACAAGTCATAATGCATGCCTTCTAAAAGTTGGATGTATGCAGTAGAAATTCCTCTTTGAATTATCTACAGGATTTCTATAGGAATTGTATCATATTCCTTCTCTTAATAAATAAACTACAAACTAAGCTCATATATATTTCCTAAATTGCTCTGCCAAACACATTAGCTAATATAGTCTTGCCTTGCATGAATCCGACATTGTTCTTTAATATGCTTGGCTCCTGCCTTGATCCCCTTTTGATTGCCATTTCTTATAGTTTCGTATAACTGACCAGTTTAATGATGACAGGGGCTTGCAACATAAATAACCTTTTTACAATACAGAGTTAAGGTAGTATACATCTGACAGCCTTAAGGGAGCCCCATGCACTAGGCTGTTTCAATGAACAACTGAAGGTCTTTGTAGTTGGAATAACTTCAGATACCCCTATTGTGCTTGTAAATGATTATCAATGTGCTTTCTCAGTACTCCTTTGGTATCTGTTTTCTTTTTGGGATGTCATTAAACAATCTTGTCAACCATGCAATACAATCATCTCTTAAATTAGAAAAGCCTCCACCAGGATACCATATTGTTTGAATTCCTTTCCAATCCTCCTCATCATCAATGCCCCTTTGATTTCCTCTATAATTTGATATTCCCATAAAATGAAAGATTTGGATTTGAGTTGGATTCACAAACCTCTTTTAGCTTCGTTGTGGCGTCCCCACCTCTACTGCAGAGCTTGTGGGAAAAAAACTCCTCTATCTCTTTTTGATACTCTCTTGGGCAATCTTATCAACTTTGATATTTCTCACTTCGTATAAGTCTTTTGTTCTCTTGGCTCCTTGTTTGGCTAGTCTAATGGTTGTTTTCTCCCTTTTGTTTGTAATCTTCGTACACATTTTATTTGGCCTTCCACACCATGTTCCTCCCCTCTTTCTTGGCGCACTTATTACTTTCCAAATTCTCATTGTTTATACTTGTTTAGGCTGCCTTACAGCAAACTCTGAGCTTTCACTTTCCTGATGACCTTGTTGCATCACCACCATGTTTTCTTTTGGCTCCTTTTTGATTCCTTTAAACTTCCTGAAAATACTATCTGAATATATGAAATGATTTAGTTTTATGACTTTGTGTTGTGAAGCTTTTGACTTGCGACATATAACCTGCTTGGTATTAATGTTTGGACTCTGGAAGAGAAGAAAGCAGCCTTGAAATGGTGGTTTAACGTCCCAACAAAACCAATTGACATGACAAAAAGCATGCTTGTTACATTTTCTGGACACACCCATTGCTCATTGGAAAACTAGTTGTTTTTTGCCACTCTTTCACATATTCAGCTTCTCTTGGGCTGACATATTTCAACAGGGTACTTTCCCTTGTTATGAATATTAAACCCTGAAGTGTTGGAAAAGGTTGTTTTATTCCCCTTCTTTCACAATTTGTGCTTCTATTTGTTGCTTGTTAACTATAGACAAGTTAATATAAAGAGGATGCTGTTCACATGATTGATTTGAAATACTCAGGAAGTAGAATTCTGGTAATCTTCTTATCTTGGTGAGATTTCTATTGGTTCATGGTTCTTGGTTTATGTTTGACTTGCAGATTTGTCTAGATGTCCTTAATGCTTTGAAAAATGTTATGGAGAAATAAAATTGATGCTGTGTTGTCTCATATGTTAAATTTATAGTGGGAAGGAATAGCTAAATTTTGTGCGGGATACAAATTCTAACAGACAGGCTAAAGAATTCCTTTTTGAGAGGCTTTTTGCTTTGAAAATTGCACACTCTCTATGTTTTCTTTGACAGAGTTTTCGTGAAGTTTAATCATAATTGTCTGTTATTTTTTTCTTTTCTATTGATGGATACCATACTAAAATGAGGCTTGTGCCTTTTGGCAATTCTAGTGCCTTTCTTTTGTTGAGGCTTCCTCCGAGAAAAAGGGCTGCATGCACAATTTGAGTTCCATTCATGTAGTTCTTGAGTAGGCAAGCATTTTTAATAGAATTTTGGAGGTTAATGATTCTTATATTGTCATTTTTGGTAATTCCATGTTGTTTAATTCAGAGTTCACTTTCGCTTTCATAGCTCAAAATATGAATTTAGATATGACAATAACTTGAGGTTGTCTTCAGGTTCCAAACAGAGATGCGAGGTTATTTATCCCTTCGGAAAGAAGAGAAGGTAAAATATGATCTAATTATGAGCTTAAACTATAGTAAATTGTTCCCATGGTACGATAGACACTGCAACTATGATTCATTGCACACGTTTTATGGGTTAATATTTATAGCTTCTATTTGAAATATTCTCCATTTTCTAGAGTAATGCTTTTTGAGTATTATGTCTCTTTGGATTACTTTGACAAGCTTTAGTTTGATAGAATGATGTGGTATTGGGATTGTGGCCTGGAGAGAAATTTGCTACTGCAGCCAACTTTGGCAGTCTGAAATCATGACATATCTGGTTGTATTTTTGGGGTTTTGAGGGGGAATGCCCGGATGTCAGAGCTAGATTTTTCTCTTTATAATGTTGTCTGGGAATCATTGTTAAGGTCTGGTATAGTTATATTATTTACATTTGTCTAAGGATATTAGAACCCAATTGTGGTAGAAGGTGAAAGCTGGAATTATAGGATTGATTTGAATACAAATGATGGAAGAATGGGTGGGAGATCTGTAATTGGAAGAATGATCTTGAACTTCCCAAGCAGATCATATAGTGAGTAAAGTGATTAATCACTTTATGTGATGTAGGTTGTTTTAAGTACAACTAGCTGATTTGTTCCATTTAAATGTCGGTGATGGGGCCAATCCTTTCTCATACTTAACTCTTTCATCTTCCCAGGATCAGTAGCCCGAGGAAGTTGATTAACAAGCTCTATGAATAATGCATATATATTCTATGATTGGATTTGATGCAATTTTGATGCGATTCATCTTGCTCCTTAACTAAGATTTATTGATCGAACATCTATATTCAAGACTCAAATTTAAGGCATCAAACCATCCCTGAATGAAAGATAATCCTTAAATATGCCAATGTTTATGAGTTTCTTTTTACTTGATATTGTTTTTTCTTTTTCCAAAAATTACTATGATTAGTAACCTGATATCTTCCTTCTGTCTAACTCAGAAATAAATTTTGGTCCAGTTTATAATCTTGGTGTCTTGTAAACAGGTGGGTGATTTGTTGTAATAAAAATCACCCACTCAACTGTGTTGCTTTTCTCTCTTCGTAGCTGAAATTATTGGATCGTTTTAACCTGTTTCATTTCTAATATTAATTTGTTGTCTTTAATTATTTGGATGGATGGGGTGTAGTAGATCCTGACCACCGTGGATTACTCGAGTTTGAAATAGATATAATTTGAATTTGTGCCACTTGATGTGTGTACATTACAGGAAAATGTTTCAGAAAAGGTGATTGGTAGAATCAAAGTTGCTTTCAAAAGAATGTCTTCGGCCTTCCCGGATCCTATTAAAACAGAAGAGCTTTTTGATAAATTGAGCCATATAAAAGAGAGTAGCATCTTTGATGGACTGATGCAACTGCTGGATGAAGCAGCATTTGGAATAGCCGTGACTGTCAGAGTATGTTGCTTACATGATCTTTTTTTGATTTCTTTCTCTGTTCTCCACCTCATTGAGCCAGTGTATAACCACTTATGCTTTCTGGGAATGCTATATTATTAGTGCCGTCCTCTTACAGGATGCCAAATTTATGTTGTTTCATGTTTGGGACATTTACATTGACTAATTTGCATTGCAAAAATCTGTTAGAATTGCTACTGTCCTGATGTTATGTAGATTTTTAAATTCTTTTGATGTTTCCAATTTAGTGAAGATAATATTTGCAGAATATGAATCTCAATTTTACTAAATTGCTTACATGATCCTGATGTTAGGGATTTTCTGTTTCATGGGTAAACTTATGGATTTTGTGAATTTAACTTGAGAATAATATATTCCCTTAGGCCGTTACCTTTTCTGCTGCACAGGAAATCTTCTTGAAAAAAGTTGGAGATAAGCACCCTTGTTATAAGTTTCTAGAGGCACTCTCTGCCAAATGCATTAACAACATTTTTGGCTCTGAGCATGTCCATCATATTGTTGGTTATATTTCCAGCAGCAGATGCAGAGATCATCCTTTAGAGGCATCTTCTGTTGACCTTCTTCTGGTAAGATAATTTTTGCTGCAAAATCTTCTATAGGATATGAGCCATATGCTGGAAACTGGCGTGATGTTTTGTTATATTTCCTTGCTCTTATAATTTTGAGCCATTAGGCATATGAGTATGGTGAAAGTTGATTATTGACTTGAAACTATAGCTATATTTCATATAGCAATTCTTGCCCTTCAACTCAAATTTCTGTTTCGTTTGCAGTATATATTCCATTTTGTCTCTTCTTCGAGGACACGTTTTTTGTCCAAACTATGATATGTCAGTGGGCCTACTTACAAAGTTTGTGGTAGATGTAGTTAATTGAAGAAACCCTGAAAGGCTGGACAACTTGGAGAAAGAAAAGAAAGTGGAGTGTTAAGTCCTTTTGGTCCTCAGCTCTTTTGTTTTCCTGATGCTACCACCTTTGACTGTCTCAACCTCAAATTGTAAGTGGAAAGGGGGTGAAATTGGCGTATCAAGAATAAGATGATTTCTATCAGGTTAAATTCAACTTGTCTTAAGCTAATAAGAGGAAAGAGGAAGGATGGTGTTTACAATGGATTTATAATGGTCCTCCCACCTTGGGGGTACATACCTCTACATCCTCGAGGTTTGGAACTTCACTAATTTTCTTGCTCTTTCAAATGGGTTGAAAACCTGAACATCAAGCCCGTGCCTTAAGAGCTCAATGCCAAGACCCTTTAAAACAACATGTCAACAACACAGGCAAGATCTTGAGAATTCTAAGTTCTGAACCTATGTCTCAATCAACCTTTCACAAATATAACAGTAAAGCACAAATATACATATGTAAGTTGTTACTTCACTAGTTTGAGTACGTTTACAAAGTTGAAGCACTTATCTTGGGAAAACTTGAGTTGGTGTGTTTTTTTATTTTAAATGATGAAAATATTTGAAGAAATGAGATAAAAATGTGTTGACAATGGTATTCTATGAAACCTAGAATAATGGATGCAACCCAACGTTTGCAATTTTAAGTGGTCACTAGAATGGAGAACATTTTCAAATGAAACCCAATGTATGAGAGAGATTTTCAAGAGTAACTTCATTACTTTTATTGAACCAGTATGATAATTTATCATTATTAAAGAATGCCAAGATGGCATCAAATAAGTACAGTAAATCAAAATTTAAAGAATTACTGTAGCAAAAAGTGAACTATTAAAAAAAAATCATACAATTTAAGGAATTACCGTGGCAAAGAGTGAACTAGAAAAACAAAAAACAGAATCATACAAAGGCTTTACAAAGTCTAGCAGCAGAGGCTATGAACATCTCTCTCCCAAAAATATAGCATGTTCAAGAGTCACAGAAGGCCTATCATTTCTTTTCTCCCACAGTATCCAATACAGTATCCCTTATCTTTTGTAAATCAATAACAAGCGAGAAATTCACCTGAAATGTAAGCTGCTCGGAGCCCAATGATGACAATAAGAGATGAAACACTGACTGTAACTTCCTAGCACTTTGACAAGATAAACACAGATATTGAACAGATTCTCTCTGATTTTGCATGAAACATCTGTTGGCTTGAATTGTTTTCAATCTTGCCAACTTGATTTTTGTATGAATTAATTATGCCTATTCCCAGCCCAAGGTGGGAAACTAGCCAGTGGGAGGAATTGGTCAATCAATACTTCTGGCCATTGGAAAGTGCCAATTCTGCAAAGTTTAGAAGCTTTAACATGAAAATTTACTCAAATCAATACTTCTGGCCATTGGAAACTGCAAAATCTGCCAAATTTAAATGTTTTAACATTAAATTGACCAATCAATACTTCTGGCCATTGCCAGTTTTGCCATATGCCACTGTAAGTCAGCTATAACTGATTCCAGAAAGCTCCTTTGTGCAAACTGATTTATTGTTGGAAGTGGACTCAGAGCTGACTCTCTACAACATGCTCAACAACTCTTTCTTAGTTAGTATAAAATTAAGTTTTAAGGCTTACTTTTCTGCTAAAATAGGGAAACGTTGTGCACATACCATAAATGGGACATCTAAACCCTTCTTTGGACGTCAAAAACTGTTTTAAGTTCAACAGAAATTTAAGTTGATCTAATGCCAACAAATGGAAAAAAAAAAGTTTTCCCAGTGATACCCTTTTAAAGATTCATCCCCTCTTGATTGATGTGAATAGGTGATGCATCATTTCGGAGAAGTAATTTCTATGGAACATTCTGGTTGCATAAAGTTGTGTTGGGACCTTGGGACCTGACTTTTTTTGTGTCTTGGGTTGTTGGATTACAACATTATGTGTTTGGTTTTGAATGCTTCCACAAAGTTTCATTTCTGTTAAAAAGCCCAACATTTACATATCATGTGATCCTAGAATCAATCTAATATATGATAGTATCTCCTAAGTTAAAAATTATATATATACAATTATATTCAAAGCTAATTTCTTTCCTACTAAATAATGATATGCTGCTTGATTTTCCTCAATATTGATGCTCAGCTTTGTTCTTGCCATTAGTGATCCTTTTTTGGGTAACATCTCTCAAATTGATGTTGGTCGATCAAGAAGTATAAATTTGTTAACCATGAAGTGATGTCAGTGATGGGATAGTTGATAAAAATATTAGCCAATTGTTCGGTGGAAATATGAGAAAGGGCAATCTCATTATGAACAAGTCTTCTCGAATATAATAATAATCTACCTTAATATGCTTAGTAGCTCATGAAGTATCAGATTGGTAGCAATTTGAATAGCATTTGTATTATTAGTAGAAAGTATAGTAGGAAGAAATTGAAAAACACCAAACTCACGTCGTAGTCCTCAAAGCCACACTATTTGAGAGCATATAAATGATATGGCTCGATATTCAGACTTCGTAAAAGATTTTGAGATATAATTTTGTTTCTTACTTTTCTATGCACTAAGACATTACTAAGAAATATGTACTAACCAATAAAGGAACAGTGAGCTTCCACAAAATTAGCCTAATTGGCATTACTAAAATCGTCCAATTTTAAGGAGGTTTTAGAAGAAAAGAACAAAATTGCATCTTGATGTTCCCTTGATATAGCTTAGTAGGTGTAGCATGACGGCCATATAAGTTTGGCAATGATCTTTCATAAATTGACTAATATGTTGAATAGTAATGTCGAGTAATAGTCAGATAATTTTAACTTCTTACCAGTTGTTAATATATCAAAGGATCAGATATAATTTGCCATTTATGGGCATAATAACTGAATTTCCATCTCTTAATTATGCTTATGTTGATGCAATAGTATATTCATAGAATAATTTTGGATCTTAAGTCCAAATAAATTTTGGAATGGATTGAGATCCTTCATATGATTTGCAGATATGAGACATTGTTGGAGATTTTCAATTAACTTGGGGCCGGATTTTGTAATCACAATGTCATCTACATATATAAGAAGGGTCACATTCCTAGTATCAGTCGATTGAAAGAAAAGCGAGGAGTCATACAGACTTTGATTAAAATTAAATTCCAGAAGAGTAGTACGAAACTTCTCATAGGCTCGTGGAGCATTCTTCAATTCATATAGAGATCGTCTGAGTTGACAAACCTCATTAGGAGAAAAAGAAAATATGCCAGAAGGAGTCATAAATATTTCTTCCTTCATATTACCATATAAAAATACTTTTTTACATCCATTTGTCGAAATAACGACCCTTTAGAGGCAGTAATAGCAATAATAGTGCGGATTGTGGTTGTCTTGACTACGGGTGCAAACATTTTCTCGTAATTAACCCCATGTTTGGTTGATTTCCGAGAGTCATCAGACAAGCTTTGTATCTCTTGATAAATCCATCGGCATAGAACATGATAGTATATATTCATTTGCACCCAATTGGAGTAACTCCCAGTGGATAGGAAATGATATCTCTAACCCCATGTTTGGTTGGAGAAATAAGGTGGGAATAGAATTTTTATTTTCAGGAAATAGATATTTCTCCGTTTGGTTATAAATTTAATTAGAAATAAATATTTTCGAGGAAGATTTATTCCCACATGAAAGGTGGAAATAGCTATTCCCATTATTATTATTATTATTACATTTTGTAATTATT
>JAODPA010117141.1:32052-47159 GCA_025585075.1 Nepenthes mirabilis
TATATATATTCGGAATTATACATGCCTTATAACACAAAAGCCAAAATATTGTATCTCATTACAATTCGCACATAATTTCCAAATTGGCATAAATATGAAAAATCTCCCAGAATAATCCTTCAATGAACCTACCCATTAATTCAACAGCATCGAAAGGGATTACAAGCCAACTAATTTGAGATGTGGTGAACTATAAGGGTGAGCTAAAAGTTTAGGAAGACATATAAATATGATAAGAACGACAGATGAATAAGTCACTACACGCTTATAAAATGGATTGTAAATGGCATATGTGAAAATTCTAGAAACTTTAAAACGAAGTTTTAATGATATTTCTCGCTGGAAAGGCAGAATATTAAAGCGGTAATATATATATTATATTTCATAGATGGGGCGATAAGTCACTATTTAAACTTGTGGTGAGCAATTTACTTATTATACCCTATAGGTGGAGCCAAAGGCCACTATTCTAATCAATGGATAATAGGCTTTATGACATTCATATATAAAAATATAGTGGACATGTTACATGTTGTATTAGCGTTAATTCCTTATGGTGGCTTTTGGAAAATGAAGTTAGTCTCTATAAAATGAACATTTTTTTAGAGTTTGGAAACAAATAAATTTAGCATAAACATGGTTGTAGAGATTTGTCATGAATTTGTACAAAATTTATACATCAGAAGCGATTTCTTTATCAATTTAAAAATGTAGGAAGCAACTTCAAAAGTTTAGACATAAACCTTCAAAATCTGATAAAATGAGAATAACATGTCCATGCATGTAGGCCAAATATATAAAGAAGCAACAATGAACACATGCATGGAGCTAAGACGCAAAAATCTCATTTTTTAGCAAAGCCTGGGGATGAATGTTTGGAAGTTAGCAATGACGTGAGAGGGAAGCTGGAGTGCACTAGCCTTAATTGATTTCACAAGAATTCCCAAGAATTTTTTTTTTTTAAAATCTCCTTTCTATATTCCTTTTTTTTCTCTCTCTTCTTTCCTCATCTTTCTCTTGAATTTCTTGTAGAAATACAAGCTATAAAGAAGCTAAAACTAATTATATGTAGTGACTAATGCACATGCTCAAGTCAAGCGCGCCTCAGGTGCTAGTGCAAAATGGTTGGCACATGTGCACCACCTCATGTGCCCATTAGGTGCTCAACATTGTCCAAGATGCACATAAGTGCTCATCAAGTGTACATTAAGCGCTCGACTTTGTCCAAACTTAGCATATGCGCTACTTTTGCACTCCTTATGCATCATTCCTGAAAGGGATAAAGCTTGGGTCCCTATTTGGGCCCACACTCTGACCTCAATAATAAACGCAAATTATTTCTATTTAAATGTTTTTACCTAAAATTTACTCACACATAATCATCCTAATGCTCCTCTTCCACATCCTTAGCCTCCTGGTCCACAATTTGGTGTTCTATTCTTATCATCCATGGGTGACATGCAACTCCTATTAGGACCCCCGTAAACATATGAATACTCTTGATACAACCACTGAATAGTGGTCCCTACCTTAGTGGACATCTCAACACCCTCTTTTGTACTTATTATTTTCTTGAACCAAAAATATAACCTATCTAATTTGAACCAGAATCTAGCACTACAGCCACAAATAAGAACTGATTAACCTTCTCGTACCCAAATATTGTCATATTTGGCTTTCATCAATTTGCCATATCTTCTAATAATATATCACTAGAGTTAAGGTACTTGCTCAAATGGGTTTGAATTTTAACTAGCTCATCAAGATACGAATTGGAAGTACAATACTTCGTGACGTCATAAAACAATTTCAAAAGATTTAATTGTTGGATTTTGTCCCAACCTTTATAGTTCCGAGGTTCCAAACCCTTGTTGTGTAGATGGAGTGGCTGGAATGTGTTTTGATACTTCTATGCTGCATCCAATATTGTGAATGTTAAATTCCAATGGGTGGAGACATCAAGCTGTAAGAATAGTCTTAAAAAATTTTATTTATTCTCTGCCACATGCTTGAATTGTGCAAGCCTTTGTGTTCAACTCTTCACATACTTGATCACATAGCTCACATTTGTAATTGATTAATGAACCTCTTTTAGCCCATCAATCACGATCTAGTATACGTGCACAACATCCCATATTCAATTGCTTACGCCCACATGCAATTGGTCATGAGTGAATATTATCCACCCCTAATTGCATACTCTTTACTTGGTTTATAGCCACATCATTTCAACTTGCATTGTCAATTGTTATGGTAAGGGTTCAATTGATTCCCCACTCCATAACGACTTACTCCAAAACATTGCCAATTGTCATCCCCTCATGATCAGTGATCCGCTTGAATGCCATTATCGTTTTTGTAACCTCCAACTACTGTCAATAAAATGACTGGTCACACACGTGGCTATGATTTTGGATTGGAGTGCAAGTGTCAGTTTTCAAATAAACTCTATAGTTGTGTGAAGAATGGTTCTTTTAACTTTGATTTCTCAGCAAAGTACAACTTTATGGAATCTTTCAACATTGTGTTTGGATTAGGTCCTTCAAACCTATGTTGAAGTATCTTAACCAATCATTTGAACCCGCCTTTTCAACAAATCTAAGTTGCACCTCAACTTCCATGATCATCTTAACATAGGCCTCCCTAATGCTTTTGTTTTGTTTTCTCATCAAATTTCATGGCCATCAAATTACCTACAACTTCCACTTGTGCCATATTGAAGTCATGATCAAGATTCATTTGTCCTATATCTAAATGAGCTTTCTTCTTCTGGTAGTATGGACATGCCCCCAAGTTTTTTTGCAAACCTGATGTGCCATTATATTTGTAGTTACAACCTAATTTTCTACCAGGATAGTTACACTTACATTGGGATTTGTCGGGATTATCCCCATGTTTTGATATAATGATCCCAAACAATGGATGGACTAGGATTCTTCCTTTTTCTATCAATGAGGGGATGACAAGGGTTGTTCGAAAATGGATCAAGAAGGGTCAGTGCATTTATAGGCTTGGCAGAACCTACAAAATCTACTTGTGTAGAAGCATAACACCACAAGATGATGATGTCTCCATTACAAACTCCTTACCTCCAAACCAAATATTTTTGCAAGGACATAGGTTTAAAATAATGGGTCAAATAATAATACAAGAAGTGGGGAATTAAATTCCATGAACAAATTAATGCAAGCAATTATATCTTATTTATAATTTCGGTCTTATTATTGCAAATTTTTAATTAACAAAAATTTATAAAATTTTATATAATCCTGTATGTGTTGGTAGTTATATTGATTATAATCGACAAATATTGTCAAGAAATTGAAAATATATTTTCAAATATTATTTACTATACAAATGTGCTTTAAAAAGGGAGGAAATTTCATTATTTAGAATTTTATTTGACCTCTATGACAAAAATGATTTTATGATCATATATACAATCAACATGATGACTCCTAGAAATAAAATGTCTGAGGTTTCAACATAAAATGAATTACTTTAGTTAGTGCTAAACATTAATCTTGCACAAACATTTGCTACGGCAGGATCTTAAGGATCAAGCAAACTAAATTTTTTTCTATACCTGATTAGAGTCTAGATTCGAAACAAATTAGGGATTAGCTTCATTCTTGATTTTTGGAGCTAGGATTTGCTGACATCAACCTTCAACAATGATAATGAAGATTGAAGGAGGAAGATGGGAAACAGGAGAGAGGGGGCTGTAAAAGTGTTAGTGTATGCGGTAACATGGGTTGGGTAATCGCTGTGTAGGGTGTAAATTTGAAAGGTGAGACACAGTTGCCTAAAATAAAACACCTTTTTGGATAATTCCTTGAAAGAATCAAAACGATGCCTTTTTGATATTTTTTTGAAAAGAATTAAAATGATGTTTTGGTAATTTCATAGAAAAAATAAAAAAAAAATGATGATTCCACTGATAGTATTACTGGAACCACCAATTCCACGAACTTACCATCTTTGTCAAAAAAAGGGTCCTTGACCACCACCAGGAGCAGCCGGTCAACTACTAACCTTGGCTTTATAGATAACTGTAGTCCTGTTGATACTTCTTGTTTTGTACACAACCCTAGTCCAGTGTAAGTGGCTTCTCACTTACCTCAGGTGAATAAATCAACAGTGCCTTTAACAAGCCTGTAATTGAAGTAACAAGATATAGAATTAGATTATTCAGACTGGATATTTACGTTGAATGTTTTTTATTTAACCTACCTGCCAAAAGTAGAAAGAGGAAAAAGGAAAAACAGAGTATCAAGATGTTGACTCAGTTTATATTTACTGATACTATCTATTAAGCCTGTTGGTTATAAAAGCTGTGCATGTTTCCTGAGGCGTCATTATGGCGCTCAATAATATAGTGGTTCCAAGACCTGATGGGATATTTGCCAACTGCTGTTTGGAATGTTAGGATAAGTTGTTCAAGATGTTCTCTGTGTGATGTATCCCTTAGCCATCTGGAGTCTATGCTTGCAACATATGATATTCTTTCATGAGTATGTTCTTATTATTCTTAATAATCTATGTATGGTTATATTCCAGATTATAACCAAGCCATTATTTGTCTAGGATGAACTAATGTTGTTGTGTATCTATAAAAACTGCAGCTGCTCAAATGGACCATGTTTTATTTTGTGCAATTTAATATTGTTATTGGAATATAACGTGAATGTGGCCATTTGCAGTGATCATGGAGACCATTCTCTTGATAGTTGCAATGAAACTGTTATTCCATTAGCAGATGCTGCTGTTCGGAAGCAAGCGGCATCCTTGATCAAAGGAAAAGTTCTTCTTGATAGAACAAACTCATTGAGAGGTAGTTCTATGTTTTTCAAGTGTGTGAAGCTCAAAGTTTTTCTTCTCAATATTGTTTGTCATTGAACAGTTGATTTTTTCATATAGATTTTCACATCTGTTTGTGGATATACTTTTACCAATGAGCATGAAGAAGCTTGTGTTATTCTACAACGTTAACCGTGTCTAAGTTGATGAATAAGCAATCATAAGCTATATTTTTCTTGTGCGCGGAGGTGGTCTTTTGTAATTTATTATTTATTTCATAGGGACATAGAAAGAAGAGAACACATAAAATATAATGTAATTTAAAAATCCTAAAGGATAAAGGTTTCAAACCGAAAAGAAAAAGTAAAATCATTCCAATACTATTTTGATATTGGAAAATTTCCTTATTAGTTGACACCAAGAAAGTTCAACAAGAAGCCAATTGCCATTCTGTTCCTCATGCTACCATATTATGATCTGACTCCTTAAAATTTATTATTTTTCTTAATCTTTTATAAAATTTTCTGAAGTTTTATAGATGTATACCAATATATATCCATATGTTTTTTTTCAGTTGTGAAAATTTATTTGCATCAACAAGCACATTGTGGAAGTTTTATTCAGATGTTTGCTACATTGTGCAAAATGTTGCAATAGTTGCTAAATATAGGATATTTTACTCACATGAGACTATGTCGCTAAAATTGTAACCTAATATTTTATTGTTTGATATATCGTTAAAAATTACAGTGTTCTACCAAATTTCTCTGTTAGTTTTCTAATATTAGAAAATTTGAAAGTATCACCAAATACCACTTCCTAGTAGTCTTTAATCCTCTTATCTTATTTGATCTTCTCCGAAATATATCTGGTTAGCGAGATATGCTCTAGTCTTAGGCTTGTTTGTATCAATCAGACAAAATGGAAAACTGGAAATAAGAGCCCTCCAATTTCTGTGGTGGAAAAAGAAGTTGGCCCTTTACCATTTGGTGAATGTAGGAAACAAAAAGACTTTGTCCTGTTTCCTAACTATGCTTTGTGATAGTCAAAGCCTAAAGTAGCAATTATTTCAGCTGTTTTTGGTGTTGGGGAAGGCAAGACATTTCTCCCTACTTTAGAAACCTCATCCAAAGTAGGGCAAACTATTTTATCAAGCCTATTGAATATAGACAAAAGGCGATGCTAGGTACTAAGGTCAATGTGTGCCTTTGTGAAAGTGAAAGGAGTTTTGAAATATATATGTTGTCACATTTGGTAATCTGATTACTTCATAGGTTTTAGTTATTACGTTATTTATATTAGGAAATCTCTTTAGGGTTGAATTTTTAGCCCTATATGTGCTCATAAAATAAACTCTAGTTGTATTCTCAATCTTGGAGCTTTTTAGATTTTTAGTTTGTCTGGGAAATCGGCCCAGCCTCCTTTATATAAAAGGACTATCTTCGAAAAGGGAAAAAATGAATTCTTTAAATGAGTATGATTTTTTTAACTAAAGAAAACTCTTTAAAGGCTGATGCGCTGAATGGTTGGCTTCAATTTTCTAGATGGAAAGAGTCTTTTTTGGTTCCAAGATAAAATTCGTATATAAAGAATGACTGTTGCTTCCTTCAATTTTTTCACATGACGGAAGGCAGGCTTGTGTTTATTTGTTCTGGAAAATAAGTATTATGTAGAGGTGTCTACTTGTGCTGACAAAATAGTGTATGGGATATTCTGAAGAGGATGACAAGAGGTTGATAAGAATTAGTTAAAATATGAGGTTTTTATTAGTGGTCCTTATGGTTACATGCAAGTAAGTCCCTCTTTTTCACAGATAGTGCTTAAATAAGTCCCCATGTGCCATAAGACTCATTTTGAGGTATTGCTATTTGTTTATTTTATTTTTTAATAAAGCGACTCATACAATTTTTTGCAATATTGCACTACAAATATCAAATACTCTTTATTTTGTGCAGTTTTAGTCTGTTTTTATTTGTGCTATGTATTTTCAAACTCATGATAGAATCTGATGGCAAATTTTTCATGTTGTCATAATTTTCCTCCTTTTTTCAGTTTGATATTCTTTCGATTGTACAAATATTTTGATGTTTTGTGTTATATGCTGCATTATTTCAGCAAATAAGATTTGGCAAAACAGTGTGGCTGCTCTTTGAGTGGAGATTACAGATTCAAATAATAGAAATGGTCTTTTTGCATAATGTAATGGTAAAATTGTGTACAACTGACCTCAATATGTAGGTGCCTCATGACTGGGGTATCTTGTCTACATTTTTGAGGTTGTGATGTACCCTTTCGAACAATTTTTAAATCCTTAGCCTTAACCCAAAGACCCAAACTCTCAGGTGTAATGTACAGATGAAATCAGATTGACCTTTTATTATGTTTTATGTTTTTCACGAGTAATGGAAGCAGATGAACTTATGAGGGCCTCATTACATTCCAATTAACAGAAGAATTAAAATTCCTCCAATTTGGCTCCCCTCCTGCAAGTGGGAAATTTTGCCAGCTCATGCAATGATTTCTGCAAGGTTCTCTGATGCTTTGCTCATGCACTTCTTTAAAATTTATTTTGTTTGAGAATAATTATCGGATGTTTTTGTTGCTAGACTCCATAGTCTTAGATACTTGTTATACAAGAAACTCAAACTTTTTAGTGCTTACTCAACCGGGGAAGACCACCATAGATGTCACTTCCATTCCATTTGGAAGACTTAGTACAAATTCTTTGACATTGGGTGTCAGTTGAGGATGAGAGTGCTAGTTGTATATTCCAACACTAGTGACCCTTTTAATGGAATGGGAATCCCTGTAACGCCTCTGCAACATTTATAATACACAAATTTTGCAACGGAGCTACTGCTTCCACTGGAACAAAGCTTAAAAATCTGCAGTGTCGAAATTTCAATCGATTGACAAAACTACTTATGATGTTTCTTTTACCCTTTCATGGACATTTGCTCTATTTTACCATCTTGTTGAAGCAGTTCTATTGTCTGTGTGCTAGTTCATTTTCTGTAGCAAGCCTATTCTACTTAGAATGTATGTTGTTTGTCCATGGTGTAATTCAAGTCTTGGTTGTAAAATTTCTTTAATGAAATTTAAATTTTAACTCTCAATATCTTTATTATCATATTTTTTACTAAATCGTTATATATTTACATAAATGTTGACATATCTGGATCTATGATTATCAAATCTTTAGTTTGCAAAAATAACCTATAGAATCATTCATCGATTTGTTAATGTCTTGAAGAGTTCGGAAATGATTTATCTCTTCTTTTCTCAAAAATGTGTTTTGTAACCATACCATAATGATGAGAATATATTGTCCTTTTATAGAATGAGGGGAGGTCATTCTCAAATTACTAGAACGTCTATTCTTTCTATCAAAAAGTGTATCTTGAATGAGTATGTCCATTTAAAATTATAACTTCTTTATTGATTAAATGATAATTAATAAATTTAAGTTATTAATATAGGATTGTAACCTTTATTAATTCAATACATAAATATCTGTCATGTAGAACATTTCTTACATAGGCTGCTTAAGCATTGTATGCCATTGTACTGACATAAGACATTTGGAATGTTTTTGGTGCAGGGAAAGGTTTGACAGATTTCTGTCAGCAAAGGAAAAGGAACCGCGTGAAAGGAATAGAAGATTCTGTGAACATATCAGCATCTCAAGCTTTTGCTGAAAATAACAATGGGGTAAGCCAAATTGCTATTTCTTCCACTCACATTGCTGCAGTTGATACTTCCCAATGCACGTTGTTCTCAAATTTTGGCTTAGGCTAATATCCTTTTCTATGGTAGATAATGTTTATCTTTATGAACTAGTTTGTCTTTTAATTACGGATGAAAATATCGATATCAGTATTAGTCGCATTTATATTAATGTTAACAATATACATGATATGTATGGTTATTGGATGTATTGGGTAGGAAATTTTTTGACGAATTAAAATTTTGCAAGGAAATATCAGCTGATTTCGTTTAATATATTGACGGATACTTAAATCTATCGGCTTATATATCACTAATATAGTAATATCAAGATTTTATCGTAATATCGAGAAATATTGGTATTAAAAAATATCAATATATCTATCGATGATTTCAACTATTTCTAACTATGCCTCATAAAGTTGTTGAACATATTCATGATCATGAATCGGTGGTTCCCCTCATACCCCCCCAAAAAAAAAGACACAACAAAAGTATGGTGGTTGTCAATTAACAAGTCTACCCAACAATTCAAGATGATAATTAATTTCCTAATATTGATTGTACTTCTTGGGGCTTAAAGTTTTGTTGTAGATATTGGGTTGAATCTTTGTCCAATCATGAGTCAAACATGGATTCCATACCGATATCCCAGTTATAATGCATAAATTGTAGCATCGGAAAGGACTTGTTGCAAAGCACATTAATCTTTACGACTTTTACACAAAATAGTAAAATCTCTAGAAAACATTCTTTATCTGAGTTTGGATTTTCCTTTTGTTCTAATAAAAGATGGATAGGTGTGGCCTTTCTTTTACTGTGTAGGCCCCAAAAAGGATTTTCAAGAATGGCTTCAAAATGCCTGGAAGATAGCTTCTGCGGCTCATAGATTTGACCGGTTTGAGAGAGTGTTTTTTACTAGATATAAAATTATTCTCAATTTCATAAGTTTTCCTCTTGAAAACTTTGTACATATGAGGTTATTATGAACACCATTTGTTGGGCCCAGGACACTGAAATTTTGCAAACAAGCTGAGAACTAATTTCTTTGAGGATCGAAAACCGAACCCTTTGGTTGGAAATGCATAGAGATGAAATGACAATATGCACAGTCACAATAACCACAATAATAGCAAGCAAAATCAATACACATCAAATTTATCGTGGGAGCCCCTTAAATTGAAGGATAAAATTATGGGAGTAAAGGTGTCCTTTGATTTTATCGAAGGATGAAATAATGGAGAATAACATATCTATGCATGGGGTATGTCGGAACAAGAATCAGGGTCTAAAGGGATGGCTAGAGTCTTTTCATTTTCTTCCCTCATTTTCTCTCTCTAGTTGGGTGCCCAAGGATTTCAAAGTCGTGCAATAAATAACTTAAATGCGGGATTTTATATTCAGAGTTGGTGTTCGCATACTAGAGGCAAAAATTAGAATTTGTGCATGTGCGCCTATTGGGTATGCATAATGCGCAGAAAAACAGTCTGTGTTGCACAAGTGTGCCCTTGGCTGCACACATGCAGCACCCATTTTGTTAACCTGCACTTGGGTGCTCTTTGGGTGTGCACAAGTGGTGCCTATTATGCCTACAGAAATTTATTTCGCTCAAATTGACCGCATGCAAACTTAAGTGAACTATGTCGCTTGAGCGAGCTTTGAACGAACGTCATGCTGCCCTTCCTGACAGCGCAAGATGCAAAAAAATGCCCTTCCTGACAGCGCAAGTGTTGGGGCCAAATGGGCGCTCGGACAGAATGTTCCCCAAAGCGCAGTGACCGAGCGGACAAAGTATTCGGACACGGAGAGACAGCACTCGGACGGACGGTCAACAAGAAAGAAGAAACACACCAAATTTAACGTGGAAACCCTTCTGGAACCGAAGGGAAAAACCACGGGAGTAGAGGCAACAGCAAATCCACTATGTGAAATAGGTTACAACCAACCTCCAAGAGGGAGTATCCGCTACACACCCAAGAAGATAAAAGAGGAAAACACTCCTGAGCTAACCGAGAAAAACCCACTTTGTTTTTCTCTTCACTCTATTTTACTCTTTCTCCCTTCTCTCACCGGTGGTGCACTCTCTCTTCTCTTTCACAAAGCCCTTTTGCCTTTAAATGCACTCACACAACACTCTCCCACACTCTCAAGTTTCTCACTCACACGTAGCCTATTTATAATACCAGGGGAGGGCCACGTGGCCAACCACCCAGCCACCCTACTGCCAGTAGGGTGGCAGGGCTATGTCCCCTTAGGCCTGCCATGGCCGTCCGCACGCCTCCTGCGTGTCAGAATGACTGGCCTGCCACCTTGAAAGTTGAAGCCGCCCTGATGTCCAACCAGAGTGGGTCAACTGTCCACCTGCAACACGCCGCTGCAGCAGGCCTATGTGGAGAGAAAGTCAACGCCTAGGCTCCAGCGTCCTCGTCCATGTCCACCTCTCGGACATGATACCTTTGAGTAGTCCTCGTCCAATTCATCCCACTGCCCTCGAGGACACATGTCCACGTCCACTGGTCCCCGGACCCACATTTATGTCCCCGGACATTTTGTGTCCACTGGTCCCTGGACATTTGTATCCACTGGTCCCCGGACAATTGTGTCCACTGGTCCCCGGACATAAACACACAAGAGAGTGACCCCAACAGCAAGATGCAAAAAAATCATACGTATAGTTGATGCAAGTCTCATAAGGGAATGACCTAACACTATGAAATATATTTCTCTTTTGCATTCTTCATTATTTAAATGATCAATAGTAATATGCGATTTTATTTCCTCTCTAATAGATGTTCTTTGTTAAGTAATTTACTCTGATAGAGTAAATGGTGTCTTAGGGTGTTGGAGATGAGTTTATGATCACGAATTTGATTCCTACAGTTGCTTGCCGGAGCTTAACCCGGTGTATGATCTTTGCACATGAGGTCATACATCCAGAGTTTGGCCCAAATCCAGAAAATGAGGGCAGAAATTCTTAATTACGCCAAAAAACTACATATTTAATCTGATAGAGATTTGAGGTTACTACTCAAAGGTCCTGATTGCTCTATCCGTTGCAGACTTTAATCAGAACTCGGCGACAGAAAGCCTAATTCATCCTCGGTTCTTCAGTAACTGCGACGACTTATAAGGATGCCTGGAGCTGTGAAATTCTGTTTTAACTCTATACCTATCTATGAAAGTTATGAACACCTACAGTAATACATATTAAATCTTGCATATCTCTGCGTGAATCTCTCTACAAAATTACGTGCAATCGCACGCACATACATATATTTAATATTATGTGATCTGTTTGATCTTCTGTGAACAGGTGGATTTTGACGTACAAATTGTGTCAGATCAGGAAGTACAGGTAGTGAAGTGATCAATTTTAAAATTTAGCGTCTTCCTTAAGTTATCAGGAGATGCCTTGTTCGAGCTTTATCATAAAACACTCTGCATCCAACTAGTTCTCCAGTGGCATGACGTTTCAGCTTTTTTGATTGGGTTATTCCTTGAAATTTTTAAATTGGGATTTGGACCAAATTTTATTTGAAGTTTATTTTGAGATCATCTCTAAAGGGAATTTAGAAAAAATATATATATCTTTAACCTAGTTTTAATAGGGAAAATTCTTCGAAAGCAAGGACCTTTATAAATGGAAATATGTTTTTGGCACTTCCATATCTCTATGTATTCTTATTTTACCAAAATTGTGAAAAAAATTGTAGCTATTTTTTGGAATTTTTTGTTGGTGGGTTAATATGATAATGACATTATATTTTCTGTTCATATGATTTATATATGAAGTATGAATAATAAGTGTTTTCTTTATAATGGGTATGGTAATCCATGGACTGGCTTAGGAAAGATTTATAGGAATGACCGACCTGAGAGCCGTAAAAGCCCCACAAAAAGTCTAGGTGGTCCAGCGGTATTCACTTGATAGATTCAATTTAACACATAAGTCTATCTAATCGTCAGCCTGTAGCGTTGTAGGTATAGTTTGTTACTCTATTCTGACCACCTAAAAAGGCGTAACTTGCTAGAAAAGTAGAAAAAAGGTGTTCACGTGACGTTAGAGAATTGTAGCGCCATTAAGATCCTATCGGTACCTAACTGCTGTCATTTTTTTACAAATATCTTTTTTTCTCCATCTAAAACGAGAGGAAAAAGAAAAGAAAAGGCAATAAATGGAAAGTCTCCATCGATCTTTGCATGTGGATATGTAGGTTCTATGCCAGCTCTAAATTTCCACACCACTTGGCTGATAAAATTGATTTATGAAGTAAAGTATCAAGAGCCCAGCCATTTATATTTAGGGGAGGAGATCCACCATTGAATAAGATGGATTATGACGATTGCCCAAATAGTGCCACTGGTGGAAAATTGCCAGCATTAAATGGATATCAAATCACGTCAGAGCTGCCAAATGTAGGAGGAAGGAGTGCGCCTTGAGAAGAAAATTGTGCCTGAAGGCCCACATAGTGACGTCTCATTAGAATATGTTGGGGGTAAAAATTTTAAGCCTTCTGACATGAGAGGCTAGTAATGGATCCGATAATCTATAGGCTGGCCCAGGAGAGGCCCGCAGGAAGATCGACCCAAGAACAGCAAAGACCTGCAGACGGTTCATGCGGCCCAATGGTATCCATTTGATAGATTCAATTAAGCATGCAAGTTTGTTTGATCGCTAGCTTGCTATACCATGAGCAATTTGTTACCCCCTCTTGATCACCTAAAATGATGCAACCTACTAGAAAAGCAGAAAAGGGCGTCCAAGTGATGTTAGAGAATCGCGGCATTATTAAGGCCCTATTAGCATCTATTTAACACTATTTTTTTACAAATATTTCTTTTTCTTCGTCCAAAAGGCGGGGGGAAAAAAAGAAAAAAAAATGGACAATAAGAATGGAGATATCTCAGAAGGAGATACTGAAGGTAGGCCTCTGCACTTCTGGTCTTTGAATAGAGGACTTGTCCTCCAGCTCTAGTCAATAGTTGCCTAGGCCTCATACCAGCTTTGGGTCTTCACATCGCAAGGTCGGTAAAGCTGCTTCCCTGCCAAGCGTATTCATTGAAGCTCAACTATCTATTTCCAAGTTGTTCTCTTGTTGAGTGTATTTATGAGAGTTCAACTCTCCATTCTTAAGTTGTTTTCCTACTAAGCGCACTTATTGGAGTTCAGCACTCTGTTACTAAGTTGCTCCCCTTTCAAGCACATTTATTAGAACTTATCCTTCCATTTCTAAGCCGCTCCTCTACAGAGTGAACTTATTGAGACTCAACCTTCTATTTCTTCGTTGTTTTTCATTTGAATACACTCGCCGGAGTTCAATTTTTTGCCAACACTCAATCTCCATACATGCATCCACACACATTTATTTTTCTCATGTATTTCTATTCGATCTAGAATGATTTTTAACATGAGCGTTAGAGAACATATCGGAAAGCGAGTTCCGTCATCACCAAATCTTTTGTTTGGTAGTTGTACTATTTAAGATCCAAGTTTGAAATAACGAGGATCGGACCCGTTTCAGTTTAACTTTTTGGTAAGATCAAATGGCCCTATGACTCATTTAGTAGTTCAAATCTTGCGATGCGTCACTTCTCATTGAATATATTTTGATATCTTTTAATTTTAATAAAAATCATTCTTAGTATTGTTGTTATAAATGTTAGATTTGGACTAAATTTTATGCAACTTTATGAGCATAAATCTTGATATTATTCGGACGGGTAACTATTGATACTTACTATGATATCAGTTATATGAATTAATTTTTCTTTGGAACTCCTGTCTAATATTACTTAAATGTTGGTTATATGATGTTAGCAATATATTATTGACCCATTTGTAGCAAGTACAGTAGAGTAGCTAGACTTCACCAATGGTTTTGTATTCGGTTCAACCAGTGTTGCCGAGTCCGGTTTGGCCCTCACGTTTTGAGCTTGATTGAACCTCTTGCTTGGTCGGCTAAGCCTTAACTCGAGTTGCCCCATCTTCCATTAATTCGTTCATAAGCTCTGACCGGCTGAAGAATCATGCGGCGCCATCCAGGATTTCAAGAAGCGAGCCTACGCATCCAATAAGCAGCCAAGCATGCTCGGCCTAACCGGTCAAGAGCTGTCAAATTTTGGCAATGAAATGATTTTGTCATTACCAGAGAATATAAAATCCCATAAGAGCTTGCTTGATAAACAGGAAATGTCAAGTTAGATATCCAAAAAGGTGTGCATGATGCATTTAACATTAAGTGGCTAAAAGATGAAAAGATATATATGTGTGTGTGTGTGTGATAGCCTCTCAGAAAGGAAAAAAAATAAAAACTTATATATTGGGTAAAGCATTTATATGTCAAGTATGTAGTTTGATTATTTCTAAGGGTTTACATTGACGGGAAGATTTGACGTTTTAATATTAACTCTTCATCACCCGAGACTTTAATACCTTTTAGGAAACATGTAAAGTATTGTCAATATCCTTTTAAAAACTCATTGCCAATTGGGCAAATCTAGCAATCTGCCAACCCCTCGAAACACCATTGGAAGCGAAAAGAATTCTTTCCCATGCTACAAAAAGAGGCTTTAAGAGAGCA
>JAODPA010117152.1:0-17954 GCA_025585075.1 Nepenthes mirabilis
ATATTATAGGTAAATTATAATCAGAGTAGCATCTCTTCCGAAAAAAGAAAACCTAAAGAAACGGAACCGCGCTTACAGAATACTGCAGATCTAGCGACATGCCGTAGAGCTCTCAGGAATTCTTGCAGGGCAATCACTCTGCCTCCTTATGGATAGCCTCTAGGACGATCACAGTCTACCCGTTTCTCAGTAGGGCAAATCTCTAGCTTTAACGAACTGGGGCAGGAACAGATTGTCATCTGAAGTGAGAGGGGAAAAATTAGAACGTTTGCCAATTTGGGTAACAGGTATGACGTACAATTTATGTATGGAACTAGCTTTGTTCATCAATCCTGATCTCCTGCCTAGAATTTGAGCTCTGGTGGATTCCAACACGTCTATTTTCAGGAAAAGCTAACATCTCTATTTTTTTGTGATGGTTTAAATTGCAGTTTGCGGGTTATTAATTAATATGGCGACTACTGCTTGTTTTATGATTGTTAGTCGGAACGACATTCCTATATACGAAGCCGAGCTCGGTTCTGCTTTGAAAGTATGTAGGCGTTTTCATTTTGAATTATGGGGTAGACTTATTTTTGTATAAATTTTGCTGGGTATGTTTGTTCGTTTGAATTAAAACCTCCTGTCTCTTTTCTTCCAAGAAATGTAGCTCATTTGGTAGGTATAGCTGAAGTTCTTCCATAGTAAAACGACATGGAATTTGCCAATTACAGCGCTTAGATAACTTGGGGCAAAGGAAAGATGGGTCAAGTTAACCATTGAGGTGCATTTGAATTCTCTCAGAGACAACTGCAAAGACGACCTATGAGGCCACATTTCATGAGTAACATATAATTTTAGAGAGTGAAAGGCATAAGAAGAGGGAGAAGGGTCATGGAATTTGGGTCTTTGGTTGCAGAATATTAGCCTATGTTTTGCAATTAAAGTTGATTGGAGAATTTGTTGTCCCAAATGAATCGTAATTATTGACAGTGCTAATAAGCCAAATGTTTGAGCTGGACAGACGTAGAAGAAAAATATTGTAACCTGACATAGAATTTTGTTGGTTGTGTTGTAATAGATAATGCTGAATGATTAAATATCATATTGGGCTGATGTGATAATCTCATCAGGCTCTTAAACAACAATATCAAGGAAGGTCAGATGTACGCAGTCTTACACCTATTATCAAAAGAGATTCTTTACATGATTTAAGCCCATGACTTCCATGTCACAACAGCAAAACTTCCAACCGGTTCACCCTTTGATGTGATCCTGGTAACTGTTGATAAAGACTGGTTTCTTCTCTAATGGGATTGGATAAGATTGGGAAATTAAGGTCAAATTCAAAATATTTAATGTTATATTAGCATAGAGATTTGGAATCATGATGATGTTGAAACTTGAGACTTTAATGATAGGAATCAACTGCCCTCTTGTTTGAATGCTTTATGTTGAGATTCTAGAAGCATATTATCTACTATGTATACAGTAAGATGCTTTGCATGAGAAGCTTCTTGCTCTTGGGCACCCTGCTATTATAAAGCAGAATTTTTGTGTCTGGATATGATGAATGAATTTGCAGATTTAGAGGAACGCTTGCTTTCAAAAAGAGAGACACAGGAGAACTTGTTGGCAAAATTTTCAGGATTTTCTGAAAAAGAAATCTATTTTCTATTTATATGGCTCATTTGTTAATATCTTCAAAAATTGCTTTCTGTTGTAGATAAGCTAAAGGGTGGTTTGTAGTTCGCTACCACATATCTAGGACCAATGAAAAGGGTTCAATTCCAACCAATTTCCCTCCTCCCATGTTACTTAACGAAAAAGCTTGGTGCTGTGATCTTCTCTTCTGGTTCCAAGACATTAGATAAAAATCAGATTCAGAAATGTTGTTTTTCCTGATCATGATAATTTTGGAGGAATATGAAAAGGTTGATCAGTATCAGAATGGGGATAAGTTTGGAAGTACACAGAGAATTTCATGATCTTTAAAGAAAAATATTTGAATGAACTATTCCAAAATTTGGAAAGAATACAATTTGGGTTTTTTATCATCAGAAACTGCCTGTGGGAGCATGGCAAGTGAAAAAGCGTCTGAATATGGTTTCTTGCCTCTATAAATTCCTATAGAGAGATAGAGGGGCTCATTTTTCACTTTGAACTTCTTTTTACATTCACTCTTTCTTCTCCTGTGCTGTAATTTGTAGAAGTATACCTGGATCATTTGTTTGTTAGTGTGAGTTGAAAACCAAGTCGGTGATCTCCTCTGTGAGATATTTTAGATTTTCTGACTTGGATTGTCCTGCGTTTGGGGATGGGGATCGAATGTTTTACTATTGTCTGGGTAAAGTTCTATAATAATATAGGAAGGGTTGCCAGTTTTTTTAAGGTTAAACTTTTTGGTTTGGGTAGTGTCATGACGTCACGTATATGCATGGCTACATGGCTTGGCCGTATCTATTAGGAGGCTTGGCCTAGTAGGCTCCACCTCACATGAACATGCTGTTATATTATTTAATAGATTGTTAGTAAGTGGTTAATAATGGAAGTATACTTGTTATTTAGCTAGTTAGTATTGTGTGGTTGTATTTTAAGTAGTTGGAGTTATATGTGGTTGAAAGTGAGCTGGTAGTTTGGAGTGTAACTAAATGGTGCATTTTGTATTAACCTATAAGTAAGGAATCGTGTAAGCAAAGATAATATGAACTAATTGCAAGCCTGGATCTTTCTTGAATGCTGCATTTCTTTGGCATAGTTGGTATTGCCTTCCCTAGCAAACATTAACAGAATATCAAAGATGGGTATGACATCTCAGTTCGACTGACAAACCTGTGTTTCCATTGGTGATCTGGTTTTATAATTAACCATCCTGTTTAGGATTTCCTTCTCTGAGTTCCTTGCTACTTCTGCTCCACTTTCCTTTCCTGAAGGAATATCAGAAATTGAAACATTTTGAGATCCATTATTTCTCATGCTTTATTATGTTTTCTGATTAAATGATCTTGCATTTTTCCCACAATTTGCTAGAAAGAAGATGCTGCACAGCAGCACCAATTCATACTACATGCTGCTTTGGATATCATCCAGGACCTGGCATGGACAACCAGTGCTATGTGAGCTTCGATATCTAATGGACTCTTCATATTCTTTCTGTTTCATGTTTCACTTTTTATTTATTTATTTTTTAATTTATGACTCAGGTTCTTGAAGTCCATAGACAGATACAATGATCTGGTCGTCTCAGTTTATGTCACTGCAGGTCATATCCTTGAAAGTGCTGACTTATGGTTCTCTCTTTCATATCTGTTGATCTTTCATGGTAATAGCTAGTTGCTCAAAAGTTTTCCGTGGTGTATGTTGCATTTTTCTTAGGGAGTTCATCACCATTGTGTCATATGATGTCATTATTTGTTGATACATGTTTTTCTTTACTAGCATTATTGAAGCACATTTCATTTCAGCTAAATTTTGTGGATTGTTGTGATTTGGTATTGATTTAACTTGTTGAATTTGTCTGAAAAATCATCACATTTTATTGTATATAGGAAGATCGTTCAGTTTAATTTGTCTGAAAAATCAGCACATTTTATTGTATATAGGAAGGTCGTTCAGTTTGGGTTTAGGCCTTGCATCATTGTAGGTTTCAGTTGCTCATTTAATCAATGCTACTGTACATGCTATCAACCATGTTCTAAGCATGCTCCAGTTTCGAAATTTCTCATATGTAGGTTTCAGTTTGCGAATTTGTTGTCGATTTATAAAAATCTTTAATTGGGTTCATTTCTCAATTTTCTTTGACCTATTAATTATACATACAAGATTGATGCTACTTCATGATTCCCATAATGACGATGGAATTAAGAGTTTCTTTCAGGAGGTCCATGAGCTATATATCAAGGTATGCTTTTGCTTTTGCCTCCTCTCCAAAATGTAGTAAATATCAACACTCCTCTTAAAAACATAAATTTTGTTTCTTTGAAATTTTGGATGCTGTGTAGTTTCTCATTTTACTCTGTCCCACAAGGAGTTCCCTGTTCCATACCGTTGAATGTCAACATCTAAGAGTTACTGAAATTTTGTTTCAAAAAATTAATTTCAAGCAGAAGATTATGTTAGAAAAGCAAGGGTAATTAGTGAGTCAAGCTTAAACAATTTGCGTTTTGATTTGATTGGAGGGGTGAGAAAACTTTCAAGTGCTCAAGAGCTCTGGGGAGAGTAATCAAGTATTTGGGAGAAGAATAGTAGTTTTATCTTGGCCAAAAAAAACAGAAAAAAATAAAAAAGAAAGCTTTGGTTTTAATTTAACAGTGGTGGAATGTGGTGAAATTTGAAGGACATTGAGTTATGGAAGAGATGAAAGAATCAGTCTGGCTACTTCGAAAACTTGTTGAACCAGAAAACTTGTTGAACCAGCGGAGTCCTTAGAGACCTCGGTGCCCACTTTGCTCATCTCATTTGTTAAGGTTTTAACCATATGAGATCTCAAAGCAATTTTTTTTCATCTAGAAAATAAAAACTCGTGCCCATCAAGCTTATGTGTTTCTTACCTCAGACCGACAAGATTTGAACTTATGGTCCTCTGTCCCACCCAAAACAGATGCATATATGAGATTGTAAAAGCAAGTTTAACTGAGAGCGAGTACTCATCCCCTCAATTGATAGTCACATGGCAGTGGACTAACTAAAGATTTTAATTTCAGCGAGGACAACTGTGATCATACTATTGGTTAAAAGAAACAAAAGATTAGGGAGATTTTTGCTTGTCTTTGGTATCTAACATATGCAAATTTTCAGGTTCTTCTCAATCCCCTTTATTTGCCTGGTTCGCGAATACCGTCATCTCATTTTGACACAAAAGTGCGGGCACTTGCAAGAAAATACCTGTGAAGTCGTGCTGCTTATGCATCTCCATGATACAGCATGCAAGGTTCTCTGCACCCCAACTCATACTCAAATCCTTACTTGGATGGATTGCCCCTGTCAAATTTGCTGATTTCTGCTTGCCACACAGACAGAGAGAGAGAGAGAGAGAGAGAGAGAGATTTGCTGATTGATATACTGTATTTCTTTTACAGTTTCTAAAGAGTTTTATGCGGGTGTTGATGATTGAGTTGATTATAGCGGGGACTTGTTTGTCTTTGGATTGCACATGGTGATATGAAAGACAATGTTTTGCCCTTTGTGTAGATGGATATATTGAGAATTTCAATGATCTTATCGATTGGGTAATTTAATGTTCAGTTGGATTTCATGACTTAGTGGATTTAATAATCTTTAACCGGTAAATCGGAAAGAATGAATTATAAATTCAAAAGTTTCTTTTTTTTTTATTTTTATGGAACATATACTTTAGTTTCAGCAATTATTCTCCATCGGTAAAAAAAATAAATATTTTGTGAGTCAAATCATATTATATGTATGTTTTGGTTGGACTTCCGAGAGCTTTGAAATAAACTGCAATTTGTTTTTTCTGCTGTAAAACCCAACTATAAAAGTGAAACAAATTAATTTTTCGTAGTAAAATTGGAAAAAAGAAAAAAAAAATTTGAGAATCTTTTTAACATTTTCTCATTTGATAATATACAAACTGTTGACACGGCTACAGCACCATCCCGTATCCAAAAGCTGAGTGACTTTCCAAAAAGAGAGCTCATACGGGAAATAGTGAACCAGCTCATAGAGTCATTTAAACGGCTTTTCTACTCCTGCTACCTGGACCAGCAGGGCTTCTTGAATTCGTCGATTCAGACCAACTGTGACCCCGTGAAGGACTTGCTCGAAGCCCATCTGCTCGATGAGGTGATCCTGTCAGCGACTCGCTCCCTCTGTAAGCCTCAGCCTCTAAGGTCCTGGCTTCCTCGCTTAAGATCGCTAACTGTATAATAAAGTACGTCATTACCAAGAAAGCAACCGTGGAAAGATACAAACCTAGACAACTAAATGAGATGACTGGATCAGGTATACGAATATTTGGGCATGCGCGGGGTCCAGAAATGTGGGGACAACTTCTTGCCTATTGTACACGATTTTATATTGTATGATACTAAAGACTATTTCCAACTCTCGACAACCGTGGAAAGACACAAACCTAGACAATTAAATGAGACGACTAAATCAGGTATACGAATATTTGGGCATGCACGGGGTCCGGAAATGTGCAGAAAACTTTCCTATTGTACGTGGTTTTATATTGTATGATGCAAAAGACTATTTCCAACTCTCGACACTAGGTCACATAGCAACAACTACACCGTTGCGCCAAGGATCTTGTTCATAGCCGCATGCATTAATAATTACGACTCTAAATGATGGATACCGCAAACAAGCAATTACAAGGCCGGGATCCCCGTGTAAGGGAGAGACAGCTATGAGTTTTTGTGTTGCTACTTACCCGAATTTCGTTTTCCCGGAGCCGGTCCTGAAGAGCATCAATGGTGGGGCTGAGACTGCAAAATTTCAAGAGGGCGGTCCATGTGTATAAAACAACAGCAAAGCTTTAAATCCTACTAATGAGATAAACCATATATATCCACTTTCACAGGAAACAAGTAACCGAGATTAGCATTTTTCTACTAACCAATATTCCATTAACTTGCACATTGAAGCCTGATATGTCGAAGTATGATGAATGAATGTGAGAGGGTGCAGCTTCCCATCCCTACTCAGAGGATTGCTTATGAGAATTGAATAATGAAGAAGCATAACAAAAGGAAAAGAGTGAGAGATGAATGAGGACAGGCCATCTATCACCGTGATCACCTCGTATTCTGTGAAATGGCTTGGTTATATGCAGCCTGCTCCTCTTGATACAGCACGTGCTGCAAATCTATAAATGAGGCTAGAGGAGGCGAGTCGAGCTTGAGAAGAGTTGAGGTTGGAGAGATTTGAAGAGGAATCTCTTTCCGCACATACTCTGCACCGCTGTCAACAAAAAACGCTAATTTTGAGGAAATGATACACGGGAAAATTAATTTTTGGTCAAAGTAGAAAACAAACGTCGTAACTCCAAAAGATAGAAAATGACAACTTAGTACACGAAACTCTTACTATACACATAATCGAGAAAAGGATTGATTATTTTAAATCTATTATATGCAGTATTACCTAATATTATATATAATAGATCATTTCCATGACTCGAACCCATAATTCTACTGCTGCGCTAAGGCACTCATTCAACAAAGATGGAGATGCAGGGTAACTCAAGAAGATAAATGAGATAAAAGAACTTGCACAATGTAACACATGAACACTGCATGAGAAGATCAAATTTTCAATTCGAAATTGATTCAGCCTTAAACATCATGCATGGTATGAATCATGATCATAATTTCTCCTGTTTTCCTCAGAGTCTTCCTTTTAAGCTCTCATGAATCACGTCAAAACACCAAGGGCATTAGACAATTACTGTGATGAAGCATCCCAAAGAATGTATTCCTGAGACAAAGCGAGTGAAAAATCATTCTTAAGCAATCTCATATCTATCAATAAACTGACAAAAAATTCATTCACTATTGTTCCTTAAGCTTCCAAGTTTTGCTCAAAGCATATATGGGGAAGTATGAAAAAATTTCTATTTATCAACACAATAGATATCTATCTAATTGCAGTCCAGAAACAAATGGATTAAATCCTAAGCTCTAAACCCTGAACAGGTTTGCAAAATAAAACCACAGGACCAAACCTTAAGACCAGTATGTAAACAAGTATGATTGCCACATCATTAATAGACCATCTTTATATTGCATTATATACCAGAAAGAAAGGGCAGGAAAGACAAACTTCATACCAAAAGGGAAACAAAGGAATGAACAACTCTGCATTTGCATCAGCAAAACAATATATAGAATACCAATATGAAGAGAGTAAGCTAATTGTTTAAAGACCTGAAACACCAACCGGGGTGCACACTAATACAAAGACCGATTTTAAACCAGGTGAGCAAGGAAAGCCAACAAATGGGTACGAAAAGAAAGCTGTAAAGTATAAACAATAAATAATAACCGTCAAATCAAAATCATCCTAAAATCAGGATTTCAAAGAGTAGGAAGAAACACATACAACAAAGAAGGATGAGCTGAATTGTAGAAGTCCTTATAATTTTAAAATCAGATGTAGTAACAGCAAGCATAAATAATTGATAATTGAGGAACAGAAAACTATAGAGAAAAAAAAGTGCAAAAGCATATGTAATTAATAAAAATGTAGTAAAGTTAGTTCATACACATACATACCTCATGTCCAAATTTGAGCGGTGCATTGCTTCTTGCATACTGTCAGACAAATCCATTGGGTCTATATCAAGAACGGTCTCGCTAGGGTTGTCAGGATATGAATTTCCCCGAACTCTTTCTATCCCCAGCTGATAGTTGGCATCAGCATGAGCAAACAAACCTCCCAAGTCTGAAGATCTCCCACCAACCTACAAATTTGCCATCACAAGGGAAAAAAATGATAGCAGAAGAGGCAGTGCGAGAAGTATTACCAGAAATAAACAGGCAGAATGTTTACCTAATAACATAGATTATATGTTCATTAAATTGACTAACCTTTAAGATAGTCTTATTTAATATCATAACTTTTTTCAGCGCTTGTTGCTTTTGAGCACTCACTGTTTAGCATGAGCAATATCAATCGGTATTTTACATCCTTTATTTCCACACTAAAATCACTTTCATCAGCCAACCCCACTTAATCGGATTTAAAGTTTTATTGTTATTGTTGTCGTCAACTAATCGACCACTCAACACAGAGAGCAAATGCTTATTTTGATTAAAATCTATTGAGAAACTTACAATTCCCTCAAGAATTCTACAACATACCAAGCATCATGCCAATCCAATATTTATTGAGAAGCTGCATATGGTCAATTCAAGGGAGCAATTGAATCCTCTGAAGGCTTTCAGCACTTTCAATGTAACCAAGCACCAGTTACCAATTTCATAACTTTTGACTTTTAGCAATTATTTAGCACTTGCCAATTTTCACATCAGACCATAAGAATTTGAACTAAAGAGACTGCACAAGGTCTGAGATCATATCACTAACTTGAACTCATGGAGTTATGAGAAAAATGATACAGTAGTAAATTAAGTGATGTCAACCAACCATTAAAGTGAAATTATATAAAAGCTGCCAGAACATAATAATTTAGCCACAGAACATTATCCACTTGTCTTTTTTTACTAAAATGATAAATTTTCATTAAGACAACAAAAGTTTGATAATGAAAATAGGTCCTATCAAAGTAAATAGGTTACAAGCATAAAGGAATCAGATAGTGATAGTTGTCTATCCCATTGAATATTTTGCAAAAAGATACCATCAAAGCCTAGCTGATGGAGGCACATAAAAATCAAGGGAAATCCCTCGTCTAGGAATATCAGAAAAGGGATCTACATCAAAAACTTTCATGCTTCTCTAACCAGAAGACACACAGCAAAGTGGAAAAGCACTCTCTCCAAAACCATTTCATTTGCATTTCAATCTTACTGATAGTAGGACTGTAGAAATTTTTTGGCAGGGGAGTTGTCAATTGCTCAAACATGTTTCACGTCCATTTACTACAGGAAGTCGTCAGAAACCATCAGCTGGTTTGGCAAAAGCTCACATTTCCAACAAGGTGCTTACATGGGGATCCGATCCAAAAGGCAACATTATTCGAACAGCCCTTATTCTATGTCTTACACATCATGCTGTGAGTGTATTCTATTTCAGAATGCATAACCAACGTCAAGGAGCTTAGTCATTTTTACATCCTATTCCCCCACCTGAAAATAACTTTTGCGTGGGATGCCTAAGAAGGCCAAATACATCAAAGGGACACAGAGTATGAGGTAAAATCCTAGTAAAACATACAAGTTTTGCTACATGTATTCCCCATTTACAATTCACTCTCTACATATAGGGCCTATTGAGAATTTAGAAAACAGAATAAGAAATGAAAAAATTAAAATGGGTTGTAGGAGGGTTGTATATGGGTTGGAGGTTCAGCATTTCTCAAAACATATAGAAAAAGACAACATAAGTCATGACACTAGACACAACAAAGAGAGATTTTGAAGATTGCCAGAAATAATGGAAGTGATGGAATGATGAGGTTTTTGGGCCATGCATGAGCAAAGACTAGAGAATAGAGATGTTTGCATGAAACTGAAGAGCTAGGAAGAATTGAATGACATAAAATCTTATTATGATGCATAGACAAAGACAATAATGATTACAAATGATGGCAACGGACAATATATAAGAGAGATTTTGAAAATCGCGAAAGAAAAAATCCAAGTGATGGAATGGAATAACAAGGTGTTTGGTCACACATGAGCAAAAACCAGATAGTAGATATGCATGCAGGAAATTGAAGAGCTAGAAAGAATTAAGGAAGAGCTGAAGAGGAGATTTTCAGGAAAATAGTTATACAGAAGAGTTGACCTAAAGAATGATTTTCTGGAAGTTCTCTTAAGTATGGATATCAGTTTGAGGCAGGACACTAATATTCTTTAAATGGTTGATGGCTCCAGACTATAATATAGCAAGAGACTGTTTCATAGCTTGTCTGAAGGTAGAATAATATGGAACTTAAGAAAGTTATTGAGATTTTTAGCTTATGATGCAGGAAGAAACACAGACACCATGAAAAGTCTAGAAAAAATAGGTTGTATTGCAGGAACAAGATAAATTGATGATTATGCAAGCATTTTTACTTAATTAAAGAAAAATACCGCATGCCCAAAATAATCATAATTAATCAGTTTTTATTTCAACCTTTTGATAGTCGGAGTTTTTGGTTTGATTACTTGGGACTTCAAAAGTTTCTTGCCATCTTTTATAGAATCGATTGCCTCTAAAGATTTATTTCTTTTTCTCCTTTTGGGTATTCCACTTGTTAGGTTCTCCAATGGATTTCAAAAATCTAGCTTTCGTCACCTGCATCAGTTTGGCATCACATAGAATCTCAATTAAATTGCAAGGTTATTATCTATAGCATTTCACAATCTAATTGCCTTTGACATTCATCATGACGAGTCACTGCTAATCAAAGCTATCCATTAAGTACACCATAACTTCTACATGGAGTCAATGCCAGATTATTGCAATTTATAATCAACACAAAAGTTGTCATCAACTGTTAGCCATCACAATCACCATCACTACTCTTGATCACCACCTACCACTGGCATCCACAACTCATAAATTCATTAAAAAAAAAAAGATAACTCAAACCCTATTCCTCAACAAGCCTTTCAACAACCACTAACATTCAAATCAACTTGAAAAACCCCGTCCTGACAAATCCAATAATCAAATCTGGTCATTCAGCTCACAGAAATCAAGTCCTAGGTCAACCTTCCTTGAAATCTGGAACAACACATCCATCCTTCTAAACATAAACCTAACAAAATTGCAATTCTAGCCATATCAACAACCTAAATTCTTTTACTTCACATTGAAGTCATAACTCCACTCAATACCACACTAATGGAAGCCTCAGTATATACTTGGAAGTCAAGAACCATGAAGTACTATTTGAAATTTCATCAGTCATCGATAAATCAAACAAATGCCATTCACCGCCCCTCATCACAACCTGGCCACACCAACAGATATAACACAATGATAAGTCCATCTGGTAGCATCCAAGTGCCCCTAGTCCTTCACATCATAGATTTATCTTGGTGGCAGCTAATGAAAGTAAAAAGATTTCCAGGGCTCTCTTAGAAATCCTTGAGGATACAACATCCAGGTTATTCAGACAGGCTCCTTGGATAAGTCAATGTCCTTATTTTGGCTACAATAATCAAGCACACTAGCGCCTGGTTAAATTTAGTGGCTGAGAATTTGTTGTAACCACTGGCAATTTGCTATGAAATTGCGTTGCTACTTGTAATTATATGAAGTGCTTGATTGTTGTGATTAGTTATAGCTCTTGAACTATTCATTGTAAGCAAAGATAGAAGTTGTTTAGACTCTGAATCTAAACAGAATAGGAAAGAAGCCAATTGCATGAAGTACATGAGCAGTACATTGGATTTGGGATACCAGATGAGTTCCTTGACTTTTCTCAGAACAACTTAAATTTTATAGGTAGATTATGGAAAAAGCAGAAGGGCATAAACTATCCGCAAGCACCATAATTCATCTCAATGCGCAACCAAAACTGACAAAACCTCCATAGCCTTCCTAACCAGAAAATAATCAGGACATGCAAAATAAGGGTGCTAAGGAGGAAATTTTCTTAAAAAATAAACAACAAATGCATCCAACAAAAAATAGTCAGGGCAACAATGCGATCATCTGTAGAGTTCAGCATGCTCAAACATTATGTAAAAAATCAGCTGATATCTACAATTTCATGAAATTATGAAGCCACAATGGAACCGAGATAAGCATCTCCAGTCTAAAGTTCACATGTCATACCTTGCTTCCATTTGTTCTTGAATCAGCAGTGTCTTCTTCTAGTATTTCTGCCTTGCCAGAGCGTAATCTTGTTGATGCATCCTCTGATGAACTCAAAGATGATTCCAAATTCACAGCTGCACTTCTATGGACAGGAGATACAGAAACAGGTGTTGGCGTGTGGCTCTGCTTCCCATCCAAGGACTGGAAGGCAATGACTTGAATTCTTCCAGCCTGAAGATTCACCAAACCATTCTACGGTTAGCTGGCTGACAAAAAAATGCAATTGAAATGCTGAGCCTTTAGACAAACCTTGTATGCATCTTCATTAAAACACGAAAATATAAGCCCAATAAATCCTGAATCTAGAAGCTGATACATTGCCTGAGTACGAACATCTGCAGCAGGTAAACGTGAATCACAATTTCTGATAACAACTCAAACACAAAGACTCCAGCTAGATTTAAACAGTAGAAATTTAAGCATCAATGACTTTTAGATATCATGGTAAACAAAAGCCAAAGATATTGGAGAAGTTATCAGAGACATTAGCAAAGTAAATCAAATTTATCACAAAGAGTTATTTCCAAACAAATTGGATAATAGAGAGTCTAAAATTAAAATCCAATCGACGGTTCAAAATAGAAACTGTTCATACTTGATATTAGCCAGAGTATTCATAAAACAACTCATTCTAAAAAGCAACTCACTATAGATGGCAGTTCAATACAAGAGGACTCATCTGTCCCAACTCTCATCTCCATCTTTTGGTACTTATTCTTAATCGGGATGTTTATTAATACACTACCTACAAAGGAATCTAGTAAGAACATTCCCTGTTTCAACACAACACCATAATCTACAATGAGAGAGTATTAAAGTGTCCACGAAAAGGGCACCTTTAACTGTGTTGCCTGTTTGAACATGACTACACCTTTTTTGGGTGAAACTAACACGACTATAGTAATATCAACAAATGTGAACTGATAAGAGATTCCTTGTTCCAAAATGACTGGCAATTTAAGAAGGAAGATCTAAAGTCAAACGGATGAAAGCCCAATGAATACATTTGTGGCAAGGAAATGGCTGCTTCCAACAAGAAGAAACCTAGCAAGCATTGAAAGAGTCCTTTGTTTTTGCTCATTGCTTGCTGAGAGGTGCATTTCATGTTCCATCTATCTAAAAAAATAAGTTAGTAAACTGATGAAGAGCATGTTTGCTCCAGAAAGAAAGATGTTTTAAAACAACAACCTTGAAGTTAGATCCATAATCACATAACCACCACTATGGTTGTAAATTTTCAATTAACCAACAAAAAAGTTAGCAGCAGTCATGGGTCTGGTGCTGGGTGGATAAGAGAGAGGTGAAGGGGAAGACGGTGTCAGAATATTTTTCTCATTGCACACAAAACTGAAGGGAAATCTTTACCTAAGGTTGTATACTGTTAACAGGTTGACACCCTTGCAATTAAATTGAAAGCAAGCCTAACTTCAGGTGGTTATATGGAATCTAGCATGCTGCCATGCTCAATCCAACTGAACTTTACCTACTCAGACCAGAGGTACATTTTATTTCTTGTAGTGAAAAGAAATTATGGACATCACCTCACAAAGAAGATAAAGTAAAATCAAAACCAGCAAAAACATTAAACTGATTAAGGCTTGATTCGCAATACAAGCCTCTTCCCCAAATGATATTGAAGGGAGAATATTATGGAGGTAAATTTGGCTGAAAGAAAAACTCATTCCAAGAACAGATTATCCCTATTTTTGACGATATTGAAAGCTAAGACAAGGATGATAAAAAAAACCAAAAACAAAAACAAAAGGAATTCAACACTTACCAACGTGAGATGGAAGAACAGTAATATGAGGGTGTGAATGGTACCAACCAATCACTCTTGTAGTTCTTCCTGTTGCCAAGGTCATTCTGTGTCATTCAGTTAACTATATCCAATGACTTTGAAAAGATGTACTTGGTCTTCTAAAGGTTGGCAATACAAATACAAGCACTTCACCACATGCAACCAATAGCATAATTAATGCAGCTAATTATATGATTGCAAAATTGACTCTAATTCTTTGGTCAGAACACTTATAACAATAGATCAAGATAACTTCCACTGGCTATTAAATAAAGCAGAAAAAAATTAAATGGAGTTATGTCTCAATATTTATATGCCCCCAGGATATACACACTAATATACAGAAACAAGAACCCCAAATATCCAATCAAATACTGCAATGAAAATCTTCAAATTCCCTCTTCCTTGCCCCAACTCTATTATATTTTGATTTTGTGTTTTCCATTTTTATCATTTTGTCTATCCTTGTCAGATATTCATTTGGGTGCAGCAACTGGGGCCACAACAAGCAGCTATTTCCCACATCCTAATTAGTAACTACTCAAGGGAGATGAAACAATGGCAATAATAAAGTGACCAAGCAGGTAGGCAGGCATATGAAGGATATTTCAGCCTGAGCTGATGCTGCAGCAAGCTGTTCAGGATTAGTCTCCACTCGATCCTTCCGCCTATCTGATCTTGTCTGAGGTGATGCTCCCCATATCAACGCAGTGGCATTCCCACCTTTTGAGTACTGGATTCATAAGGCATAATAAAGAAGCGTCACAAGAGAATAGTCAACCAATAGAAGAAAAATATTAAAGGCACATAAATTATAATCCTTTTTCGCAAACAAATCAAAGTGGCCACAATTTGAAACATTCATATTCCAAACAAAATTTTATCATTTTCACGATAGCACAACAAATTATGAGATGCAAGTATATAATCACCCTCCAAACATTGATTATCCATGCAGAGTAATATATATCAGACAACATAGTCCAATGCAAATGTTCATCGCTGTTATTCATCAATTAGAAAAAGGAGGAGAGAAGTGTTGATGATTTCAAGCTGAAGCGATCAATCACCAAACCTATCCACTTAGACATGCCAAACCATGAAATTTACATTCTGTGAAACCTATTACGAGACCCATCACGCCAACGGTAGGATTTGACTCGCTGTTTTTGGCAATGACACTTAAGAGACTTTACGAGTTAAGAAAGTCGCACGTTCATAAATTTCCAAAATTGCAACCAAAGGGAATGAAGAAACAAAAGAACATGTGAACTTAAACCAGAAAGTCCATAGAAATGGGAAGAGAGGACAAAAGGGCCACTCCTATAGTCATTCAAAAGCCTCTTACAGAGCAAGAGGAACCCATAAAACACACAACGTTTACAACAAGTTGAATTTCCCGGAACAAGAAAATCATTGAAGTTTCTATCTGCTCCAGTTCCTATAAACAAATTCCCAAAAATCCGAATGGGATCGAGAGAAGGAGAGAGAGTAAGAGAGGGGTGGAGGGGGCGGGGGAATAAGACCTGAATGTCACCGAGAAGAAGGCCCATGATCTCTTCAGTCTCGGTAGACAATGCGTGCGTGAGACAAGTAAACCACACCTCCTCCGACATTTTTACACTCGTTAACGACATTCTTGCCGTCTCCGCAGAACTATGAAGGGTTAGGTGCTTTCTCACTTCTGAAACTCGGATTTATTCTATACAGAAGCTCCAATCAGGGTATCTGAGTAGCACCAAGATCGCGCAATAATCATCAGACTTGGTGGACAAATTAGGAACGAGGTTGAATATTGACGGTCGATTCTTCCCAGGAGCTAGCTAACGATACGGTATGCTTTGGTCGACAACATTGTCAAAATGCGTAGTTTATTTTTTGAAAAGGGTTAATTTTATCTTAAAATCAATTAAGGCGTCTGGCTTTATGTTTCAGCTTTTTAAACTCAAATAAATATTTGTTTATCTGAGAATGGAATCTTATTCATGTTTACTACTCCCTCTATTTGAAAATCATATTTCCTGAACTTTGATGTTTCACGAAATTTTGAACACATGTAAAATCATATAACTAGCATATCTTTTTATAGCTGGAAAAAAAAAGGTTAAATAATATATTAAAAATTATAAATTATTTCTACTATTGACCCGTTGCAATTCAACAAAAACACGAATATAATTGACATAGCGAAAGCAAATTCAAATTTTCTGTTAAATATTAATACCAAACACTTACATTCAAGGAATATACGTAACTAAANTATTTGACTTAAAAATCTAAAACAAAGGCCCCAAATTTATAAATATATTTTTTATCAAAAGTCTATAGAATAGTTACCATTTTAAAGGAAAGTGTGTGAAAGAGTGGATAGCTTGAAAATAGGAAACATAGATCACCAAATGATGATTTTATTTATTTATTTATTTATTGTTTGGTGAAAAATCAACAGAAATCTTAATTAAAAATATGATATAGACTATAAAAATACGAAAATCCAGAATAGATTTTATATTAATCCTCAATCGATTGACAGATATTAAAGGTAATCAAGCTGTCCCTCATACATGGATTGATTCTTCAGACATGTTGATGAAGCATTCGCTTCTTAAAGACGACGATGATGATGATATTGCGTATAAGATGATCTCTGTTATTTATTTTCAGAGCAAGGGAGAATTTGATGGGGAAGAATTGGCTAAATTCAGAATGCTATTCCAGTAGTTCTTGTTATCCTCGTAGCAGTCGCTGCGGGCTCCGCCTCTGTCACTGCCACCATCACCGCCGCTCCCGCCACCGTTATCCGAATTCGACAGACTTCTGTCAGCAGAACTGCTCGTCAAAAGCTCCGCGAATCCCTCCATTGAAATCGTCAAGTCATGAATCACAGAGGGAAACGATATCGAATTCTCGAGGCCATCACTGTACTGCGGTAAATTGTCGGTCGAATTCCCGAAGATTTTCCACTCGTCATCGCTGCCTTCCTCCTTCACCATCGCATCCTCTGAATTTCCCATGAACTCAAACATCCCCGCCCCTCCCTCCCCTGTTCCTTCAGTGGACAACTGCGGCGGCGGCGGCGGTCCGTTCTCGGAAAAGCTCAGCGTCGAGGTGGACGACTCCAGATCGCAACCGCCGCCGCTTACAGCTGCCTCGGTGACAGTGGCTGCCTTATCCCGCTCTCCACCGCCATGGCAGGCGGGTGGGACATCAAGGTAGTTGGGTGGCGGCGAGGGTTGGTGGGTGAGCCGTGTTTTCGCCGGCGAGCTGGAGGAACGGCTGAGTTCGACAGTTTGAAGAGAATTGGAGCGCAGCTTGGATTGATGGGCCAGCCTGGCTTCGGCTTCGAGTCGGGCGCTTTCCCACTGGGCAATGTGGCTGAGGTTGGTGGCGTTCTTCGAGTGGCCATTGCTGGCGGCGAGGGCATTGTTTTCGGGCTTGTGGGTGACCGGATCGATGCCCATCTTGGCTAGCCTTTTCTTGAGATGGGTGTTCCAGTAATTTTTGATTTCATTATCTGTTCTCTTAGGCAAATGACTCGCAATTATAGACCACCTGACCATTGAAAGGCAAATGACGAAGATAAGAGAGCGAGAGAGAGAGAGAGAGAGAGAGAGAGATTGATGAAGAACCATGCAAACCAGCAAAATCAAATATATCATGGATATGGAAAGAATTATGATTTTTTTTAATTTTATTTTCTCTCATTTATATA
>JAODPA010117163.1:0-18651 GCA_025585075.1 Nepenthes mirabilis
TATAATTTTATTACAAATTTATTAAATTTATTTGTCAAGTAATATCTATAGCATATTGTTGCGTCCTCGGATTCTGACTTCGTACGGACAAGAATCCGAATACCGAGCAACACAAAAAGAGTTTTAACGTGGAGGATTTAGAGAGCAGTGGCGATACACGGTATTTTACGTGGAAAACTCTCTTCTCAATGGGAGAAAAAAATCACAAGACTATTAATCCACGAAAAATTTCACTATGAGGTTTTAAATTACAAGCTCCCAGGTTGCTGAAATCCTGCGTAGCATAGAGTACAATAAACGGGAAGAAGATGATGACTCTTAGTGGTCACTCTATTCCCTTTTCTCACAATAGCTCAGCTGTGCAAGTTTTTTTCTCGTCCCTTTGCTTGAGTTCATGGTTATGATATTTATACTGGTTTGGATCTGCCTACTCAGTATGGAGCTTGCGTGTGCAGTAGTGCTTGCCACCAACTCTATCGAATCCACTCTGTCGCGTCGTGTTAAGCTCACCAACTCTGAAAGTCAACTACTCTGCAGATTGCGCGTGCTCTGCAAAGCTTGTCATCTTTCCTAAGATGTTACATTCCTTTCCTTTTGTAGCTGGCAGAGTCAGCTGCCAACTCTGTGACGCTGATTTTGTAGGCCAAGTAAAGTTTTCGACCGTTGACATAGGCCCTCGTATCTGAATTAAAGACTTCGGTCTCTAATTACGGGCCTTCGGATCATACTGTTTAACTGATTCCTTGGGTCCTCGATTATGGACCTCGGTCATTATTAGGGTAAAACTTTGGGGCTTTTCACTACAGATTTCGATTATTATCAATGCAAAGTCCTCGGGTCTTAGCCAAGTCTTCGGCCTCCATGTCCCTTGGGCCAAACTAGCCTCTCGGGCCTGATTAGCCTCTTGGGCCAATTCGGCCTCTTGGGCTCCCTTGGTTTACGAGCCTGACTCTCTATGGGCCGTTTTAAAATGGGCTTTGGGCCTCGGTACCCATTACAAGCCCCTCATGCATGGGGTCGGCCCATCGCCCGAGCTTGACTTGTCGAAGGTGGGTCCGCTGCTGAGTGACACTTCCTTCCTCGAGATTTGCTGGTTCCTGATCTCCACGGGAAAGTGCTCCTTCCCCATGCGAATATGCATCCAAAGATCCGTTGGGAAGGATTCGCAGCCTTGGAAAGGGGTTCCACATTCATGGCTTTCTTGCTTCGTGAATGGCGGTTCTTTGAGGGCACGCTGATCAAGGGGCTTCCCTTGCTATAAATTGAGAGGTCCCCTGGCTTTGGCAATCAAAGTTCATTCCTTAGCCATCAAGGGGCTTAGAATGGGAATTGGGTGGACCAGCGAGGTACTTGTGGCTGCTCTTGAAACTTGTTGTCATGCTCCCTATGTGGGCGGTTTCTCATTCTAATGAGGGTGGCTCGGCCACTTTGCTGCCATAGCGTGCCTCCCTTCTAGTCAGCCGGGGGTCCTTCTATTAGTTGGAAGAGTTGAGGGTGCCAACTTGCTGTTTCGGGGCATCTCAATCCCTCAAAGCATGCCATAGCCACCTCTTCCAGTGCCTGGGGGCCTCCTCACTGATAGGGAGTTGAGGCTATTCCTGGAGTTTGACTGGGCTGACGGATGGGTGTTTGGCGGTTCTGGGCAGAGTCCTGAGGGATGCCTTTCCTTCGCTACAACGGGATCCACTTCGGTGACAGTAGGGTACTGGCATTCCATTCACCTCGTCGAGTGGGGGAGTCGGCGCTGGGGTAGATGCAACTAGATCAAGGCAACATGCATCTACGCTCAGAGCCAGTCCTCCCTGGTGGGCGGAACTCATCATCTGTTTCTTGTGTTTCACTTTGTCTTTTTTCCAGGTACTTGCGTAAGCGCAAGTCTTGTACCTTGTAAAGTGTATTTCAATGAATGAAAGTATCAGTCTTTTCCTTTATCTTTTGTCTCATTGAGCTTTTTCTTTATTACTTGCACCATATGACTCAAGGGCCGTTGGTCCTCTCGCCGCCATACGCATCAGAGTGCTTGCTTATTTCGAGCATGAGATGACTTTGGCTGATTAGGCCAGTGCCCATCCCTCGAGTCTGCACAGAGAATATCAATGGAATGACCTAGAGGGGACTGTCTGTGGGCTAGTCTCATCCGTACTTTCTATGGGGAGGTTGAACGACGTTGACTACTATCGCTTCAATCGAATGCCGCTGCGCATTTAATGCGTTGGGAGTCTCAGGGCCATCGTGTCATAATTGCCTTTCTTAAAAAGGCGCGATGCTTTGGGATTCCACCACTTGGCAGAATCCAGTTCAGTGGGGAACATGCCTCTCTCATGCTATGCGATGCCGTTTCACTAAGGAGATTTTAGGCTTTTTAAGCGTTGAAGTTCGCCATTTCTGGGCATCAGTTTGTTTTTGAGAGACTCGAACTCTGATTCTGCGCTTGTCCTTCCTCTGTCGCATTCGTTGTTGGGACAACAATGAACAGGAGACGTAGAGTCGTTTGGAGGCCTTTGGCGGACTTGCCCTTTCCATCAGGGCTTGAGCCTCCCACAGGGGAGTCCAGGCATGGAGGGCCAAGGATGCGGAGTCGTCGAGAGTCGGGGAGTGATGCTGTAACGATGGAAGATCGTCACTCGGATCCTTCTGTTCTTGGGCCAAAGAGGTTCTTGGAAGCGCTGCCAAGCTTTGAGTTCAATGGGGCTTCCAATGCCCCCTGCGTCGGAGGACCAACAACACGGGTAGGCTACTCCACCGCGCCTGGCTGGCAGTTGTAGATGCTGACGCCCGGATGAATGGCGCCATTGCCAAGATTGAACAGACCCAAGTGAGGGCAGCCCATTTTGAGCAAGCATGGGCACAGTCAGAAACATGTTCGTTTTAGTTGGTAGAGAGACTTAACCAGTGTCGTACGAGACTCCGCGAAGAGCATGCCGTCCACTCTTACCCGAAGGCTGAACTGAGGTCGAGGATGTTGGCCGAAATAGACGGCCGTCTGTCAAGGGTACAGGAACAATACACTCACATGGGCAGTGAAATGAAAGCAGGAGAAGAGAAATGAATACCAAGATTTTACGTGAAAAACCCTTCTAAAACAAGGGAAAAACCATAGGACACCAAATTCACTGTAAAATCACTAAGTATGAGATATTAGTTATACAAACCACAAGTGGCGAAAATAATAACAGAGTAAAAGTAAACAAAGGATTTCAACACTTTTGTTTTCACTCACCGCTCTCTTTCTTTTCACTTCCTGTCCTCTATTTTCTCTCTACTTTCTCACTTGTCTCACATTCTGCTCTCAAGCAGTGAGTATGCATATGCATATATATGCACACGCCATCTAGCAACATGTGCAACCATAGCTCAGTTTGGTGGTTGGTGCACAATTCCTAAAGTCTATTTGTATGAATGCGCACGCCCTGTCCTGTTTTAGCAGGCAGCGCTTGCCTGCTCCTGCAGACTGATCCGTTGCTGTTCCAAGAAGGATGTCTTTCAACTACCCAATCAGGTAGGTCAACTGCACAATTTTTGGGATATGATAGACATTCAGAACTTCTATATCTAGCTAGTCAACCCTATTGACCGTCTTTTCTTCTTGGCCGATCAACACCCCGTTGACCATCGGAGTTGTCCGTCTGAGATCCTTCAGTAGTGCTGTGCGGTTCATGACCTCAACCGATCAATACATTGACAGGTCACTGTTACCCGTCCAGAATATTTCGATCAATTATGTTGACTGAAATTCCTTCTACTTATCCTGATTATAGTAGCACACACGTGCTCCGTTCAAGTCCTTCGGTTACAAGAACTTCCACATGGAAGTGACTTCCAACAAACTTTTTCTCACGATCGTGAGGAAGTTAAGTACATCAGTCCAGCCATCTTGCAACAAACTTCATTCTTTTCTTTCAGTAGAATCTTGGTCATCATATCCGCCCTATTTTCTTAAGTGTCGACCTTCTTCCAATGACAGTAGACCGGCTTCAAGCACGTCTCTCACCCAATAATATCGCACATCAATATACTTCGATGTAGAATAAAATAAGGAGTTCTTGTAGAGATGAATGGCACTCTGGCTACCACAAAGCACCACATACTTTTTCTATTCGAGGCTCAGTTCCTGAATGAATTTTTTTATCCGCAATATCTCTTTACAAGCTTCTGTTACGGTGATGTACTTAGCTTCAGTAGTAGAAAGGGCGACGCACTTCTACAATTTTGACTGTTAGGAAATTGCACCTCTAGCAAACTTTACTAAGTATCCAAAAGTGGACTTGCGACTGTCGATATCTCTAGCCATATTAGCATCTGAATAGCCCACCAACTAAGGCTCGTCACTTTCAAGATACAAGCTCATCTTGGAAGTTCGTCGGATGTATCTCATGATCCACTTTACAGCGGACCAATGCTTCTTTCCTAAGTTAGATAGAAACCAACTAACTGTGACAACAGCATGTGCTATACCTGGCCTTATACATACCAAGGCATACATCAGGCTTCCTATGGTTGAGGAGTAAGGAACGCTTCTCATGTATGCCTTCTCTTCGTCTGAGGATGGATACTGGTGACTGCTCAACCGGTGGTGGTTTGCAAGTGGAGTGCTGACAGGTTTGGACTCATCCATGTTGAATCGTTGGAGTATCTTCTCAATGTAGTTTTCTTGAGACAACCATAGTCTTCCTACCTTTGAATTATGAATGATTCTAACGCCAAGAACCTGCTTTGTTGGTCCGAGGTCTTTCATGGAAAATGATTGCCCAAGTTGCTCTTTCTACTTATTTATCCGAGCATTGTTTTGTCCAACGATTAACATGTTATCCACGTAAAAATGAAGGATAAGAAAATCATCTTCGAAAAATCTCTATGTAAAAACACAGTGATCACAAATAGTCCGCCGATATCCTTGATTAATAATAACTGATTTGAACTTCTTGTACCACTGTCACGGAGCCTATTTTAACCCATATCGGCTCTTCCTTAGATGACAGACAAGTTGCTCATTCCCTTTAACTTTGAACCCTTCCAGCTGTTTCATATAAATTTTTTCCTCCAGTTTACTATGAAGAAAAGCTGTCCGGACATCCATCTACTCCACTTCCAAATTCGGGGCAGCCACCAGGCCCAGCACAACCCGTATGGATGACATTTTTACCACGTGAGTAAAAATCTTATCGAAGTTGAATTCCTTCCGTTGATTGAAACTTTCACCACTAACCGTGCCTTGTACCTCGGCTTTATGGTATTCTCATCCGTTTTTAATCGAAAGACCCACTTGTTCTTTAGAGCCCTCTTCCCCTTAGGAAGCTTGGCTAAATCAAAGATGTGATTCTCATGCAGAGAATTCATTTCATCATTCATGGCTTCCAGTCATTTCTCCTTACTTTTGTCCTCAATAACCTCTTCATAAGTTTCAAACTTTCTGGCCTCAGTGAGCATAACATATTCACTGGGAGACAGACAGATGGACAATCGTTTGATTCATAAGGATTGACTGACAGGCACATCCTTTACCGATTGACTTTATCTTAGTCTTTATCAGGTGCCATGATCGCCTCGCCATTGTCCTCAACCACCTCAAGACCATTGTCCTCGTCTTCCAGGAATACTGGATGGATAACTTCAACACTCACTTTGTCCGTCTGGTCAACATCACACTTAGCCTTCCTACCAATATCCTTAATCGTTTTATTTTCAATAAAGGTCACGTCCCTTAACCGGACAAATCTTCTCTCAATCGGATCATAAAATCTGTAGCCCAGCACATCTTTCCTATAGCCTAGAAAGATGCACTGCATCGTCTTTGGCTCCAATTTTGTCCTTTCATCTCTTGGGACATAACGAAGGCTTTACATTCAAACACCCATAGATGATCAAAGGAAGGCTCCTTATCTGACCATATTTTCTCCGACACTTCACCCTTCAAAGGTTTACTGGGTGACCTATTTATAATGTAGGCCGTCATCTTCAGTGTTTCGGTCCAAAAGTGCATAGGAAACTTAGCTTCGGAAAACATGCACCGTACTCTTTCTAGAAGTGTGCGGTTCATTCACTCAACCACTCCATTCAGCTGTGGTGTCTTCGGTGGTATTTTCTGATGTCTAATATCATGTGACTGGTAATAGACATCAAAAGGCCCTATGTACTTGCTGCCATTATCACTTCGGACGGCCTTCAGTTTCTTCCCTGTCTAGTGTCCACGAGAGCATGAAATTACTCAAACATATCGAGGATTTGCTCCTTGGTCTTCAGTGGGTAAACTGACAGCTTCTTGGAACAATCGTTAATAAAAGAAACGAAGTATTGGGCTCTACTGAATAACTTCTCCTTAAATGGTCCACACACATCTGTGTGGATGAGTTCGAGTATTTTCACTTTTATGGAGGATGAGTCTCCCTGGAATGAGACTTTCCTTTGTTTGCCAGCCAAATAGTGAGGACACGTATTCAATCCATCATCCTTTACTCCGAGGATAAGGCCCTTCTTGGCCAGATGACACAGTCCACATTCACTAATATGACCCAATCTCCTATACCACAAATCCTTGGTCTCGTTGTTGATTGTAGTATTTATGTCTCGGGCCATTGTGGATGCCTTCATTATGTATAGGTCGGAGCACCTTTTTTCACTTGCCAACACCAGAGATCCTCTAGCCAATTTCCATTCACCTTTACAGAAGGTGTTACAATAACCATTATCATCTAGCTGGCCAGCTGAGATGATATTGAGCCTGATGTCGGGGACATGTCGAACATCTTTTAACAATAGTTTTGTCTCATTATTGGTAACTAGTACAATATCACCCTTACCAATAATTTGGTATGTTCCTTCGTCGCCCATCCTTATCACTCCAAAATCTCCTAGAGTATACGATTTGAAAAATCTCCTTCTAAATGTGGCATATAAGGTGGCAACAGAATCAATCACCCAGCCAGACTCCTTGTCCATCAGGTTTGCCACGTTCTCTTCACACGTCAACAGGAGATCGTCTCCTGTGACCACTGTGATGGAGGACTTATCCTCACCTCACCCTTTTTCAGCTTTCTCTTTTTCTGCGTTTTCACGTTTCCACTTGAAGTATTACTTCTTGATGTGGCCTTTCTTGCGATAGTGATGGCATTCAAGGTTTTGATACCTTGATTAAGATTTACTACATCCTTTCTCTCTGGACTTCTTGCTGCTTCCTCTACTCCTTCCCCTGGACTCAGTCACAAGCACTTCACTATGCGAAGACGTTGAGGTCCCTTGTGACCGCCTTGACTCATTCATGAGTAAAGAGGCAATTACTTCGTCCAACTTCAACGTATCGTTTCCAAATAGCAAGGTGGTAATGATGTGATCATAAGAGGCTGACAGAGAGGCCAGTAGTACTAACGTCTTGTCCTCCTCCTTGATTTCCTCATCAATGGCAGACATCTGTGTCACGATCCGATTAAATTCATCTAAATGCTTCTCAAAGCTGCCACTTTCTGACAACCGCAGACCATAGACCTGTTTCTTTATATGCAGCCTGGTTGTTAAGGATTTAGACTTATTTCTGCTCTCCAACTTTTTCCAAACCTCCGTCGAATCAATTAAGCCAATGACCTCCTGGAGCATGTTGTCCGCCAGGCATAACTTAATAGTGCAGTTGGCAAGGTCTCATTTATCTTGTAAGTCCTCCGCGAATAAGTTTTCTAGTTTATCTTCCTTCTTCTTCAGTACTTTTATTATTCCTTCTCTGGTCAAGATATTCTTCGCCCTCTCTTACCAAATGATGAAATTACCTTACCTATTAAACTATTCTACACTAAACGACAAGTTCTTTGAAGATGATGACACCATTCAGATGGAGTTCTCAACCATTATCTCTGATACCACTTATTGGCCGAAATGGACGGCTGTCTGTCAAGGGCACAAGAATAGTACATGCACACGCGCAGTGAAGTGAAAGTAAGAGAAGAGAAATAAACCCCAAGATTTTACGTAAAAAACCCTTCTAAAATAAGAGAAAAATCATAGGACACCAAATCCACTATAAAATCACCAAGTATGAGATATTGGTTATACAAACCACAATAGACGAAAACAAGAACAGAGCAAAAATAAACAAATGATTTCAACACTTTTATTTTTACTCACCGCTCTCTTTCTTTTCACTTCCTCTCTTCTATTTTCTCTCTACTTTCTCACTTGTATCACATTTTGCTCTCAAGTAGTGAGTATGCATATGCATATATATGCACATGCCTTCCAGCAACCCGAGCAACCATAGCTCAGCTTGGTGGTTGGTGCACAATTTTTAAGGTCTACATGTATGCATACACACGTCCTATCCTATAATAGCAGGCGGCACATGCCTGCTCTTGTAGACTGATTCGTTGTTGTTCCAAGAAGGATGTCATTCAACTACCCAATCAGGTAGGTCAATTGCATAGTTTTTGGGATATGATAGACATTCAGAACTTCTATATCCAGCCGGTCAATCCTATTGACCATCTTCTCTTCTTGACCGGTCAACACTCCGTTGACCGTCGGAGTTGTCCGTCTGAGATCCTTCAGCAATGCTGTGAGGTTCATGACCTCAACCGATCAATTCATTGACCGGTCACTATTGCCCGTTAAGAAGGTTCTGGTCAACCATGTTGACCGAAATTCCTTCTACTTATCTTGATTATAGTAATACACACGTGCTCCGTTCAAATCCTTCGGTTACAAGGATTTTCACACGGGAGTGACTCCTAACAGAGGATTCGTCCGGAGGAGTTGGCTTCCATCCTAGAAGGACAGTTCCAAGAGGGGATCCTACTGAGCAAGCGGATCGCATCCCTAGCAGTGCTAGGCTTCCCTACGAGCCTTCTGGATTCACGGAACACAGGTGCCTGAACTCAGTCGGAGCTGACTGAATTCTTGACTCCTGACTCCAGCGAGCTCAGTAGGCGTAGATAGCGATATTATGTACTGTGCCACTGGACGGCTTGTTTTGTAATAGAACTTCACTAGTTTGATTAATGAAATTCCTTTCCTGGCTGGATCGTTCTATTATTACCATTCATTTGAATATGGTTGACTTATCTTCCCATCTGGTATGAGTGTCTGGAGGGTTCCAGCTGTCTCTTCTGACTATTGGTAGCCCTACATTTAATGCTTGGTATGACAGTTGAGATTCGACAGGCATTTGCGGCGCTAGAGGGAATGCGCTTTGCCAGGCGCCATGATGGTCTACATTAGAAAGACGTGCAGCCTTGATCTTATTCTTCGAAGCACTTTTTCTTTATGCGCAGCCTAATGCCTTCTTTGTTAAGCACGAGCTCTTCGAATGTCCGTAGACATTTCTTAAACTCCTTGGCCATAACGGGTCCAAGGACACATTTATAGTCCGATGACGGAAGATGTTATCCGAGGACATTAACGAAACCAACAGTCTGCCCACAATTCATTTGAGGACTTTTTAAAGTCCAAGGTGCTTGCGTGCATCACCAACTGACGCATTAAATGTGTTTGACGTCGCCTTGGAAAGGAAATGATCATTATTGCCTGCAATTTATGAGTGGATGACGCGTGTCCTAGTCATAATGATGTGTGCTTTTTGAATTGTTGGGCCGTTTAAACGTCCATCTTCCTGTCTTGGAGGTTTCCAGTCGCAACCCTAAGCCTTCTGCACCCTTCGCACTCTGAGTTTTCTCCTTTGCATTCTCCTTCATCTTTCCAAACCTTTCGACGATGACTCTTGGAGTGAGAGATATTGCATCTACTCTTTCGCACGAAGATCTCGAGGTCATACGTGCGAAATACAAGATTTTGAGCTCCACTGCTATGCTGGTTCATGGCACGAATGACAGAGCTTGCACCCCTCCTAATGGCTTTGTTACTGTATACGAAGTCCATCTGAAGGGTAGTCTTTAGTACCCAATGGCACTGGAGCTCTACCAAATCATGAAGGCTCTTAGAGTTCCAGTGGCCAAATTTCAACCAAATACGATGAGCACCTCATCTCTCTCTACGTTTTCACTCACAGCCATGGCAAAGTCTTCGAGGTAGCAGTGGTCAAGGTGATTCTGAGATTCACCCATAGCCAGGACCGGATTGTCATTTCTCTACATCCTAGCTTCAACATTAATGGTGGAAATCATGATTCCACCAAGAGGTGGAAGGACAAGTTTTTCTTCCTTGTTGTCCCTCCTCAATGGAGCACATCCAATGAGTGGGGGAATGTTGACTCGAGCTTCTGCAGCAATGCCTCCAATGAGGAGAGAGAGGCAGTGAAGGATTTCACTTACCTTATTCAGGCCAACCTTGGTTCCTTTAATGATAATAAAAAGAACCGTTGCTTGAGTGTTGGGGCCTTCGAAGAGGCTTGGTGGGATCCTCAGCTCGAGGACTCAGGAGTCCCTACCTCTCTCCCTGCCAGGAAGAAGAAGAAACTAAAGATCATGCATAAGTCTTTGAGGATTGTGGAACTATCCGAGCATGTCGAAAAACGTCCTCAAGAGGAGGCTTCAAAGCGTCTGTGGACTATTGCTGAGTCATCGTCCCCTGGTTATGATGATGTAGTCATCGGGCAGTTGGTGAGGAAGAAGAGACTTTTTGGGGCGGCGTCAGTCCGAGGTGCTAAAGTGATCGGACCTTTGGTGCTTGGTGAGCCTGCTGCTCCTCCTCTCCAGCCCAAGCATTATGGTGCTAAGCCATCTATTGCTCGCCTCTTGCTCGACGATCCCATGCCTGACATTTCCTCTGTATTTACTGGAGAATTCTCGGGTTGGATTGATAATTCGATCGAGGATATTACCAAGGTACAGGCTGAGGACGCAGTTGAGTGTCCGACTGAGAGCACTTAGGCTGAGAAGGTAATGAGAATAATGGAGCCGGTGGCTGTGTACTCTGAGTTCGAGGAAATAAGGGCAATTGAGATGCCCAGTCTTAAACCCCCCTGCCTTGCAATTCAAGTCTACAAGGTAAGGTATATCCTGTTCGAGGCCACCATGGAGGCCTCTGAGGCCGAGGAGGTTGCTGTTAAAGCGAGCGTGGCTCAAGTGACAGAGCCTTTGGAGCCTAAATCCCCCAGAGAAGAAGGTTCTGCGAGGAGCACTTTCATTGCAAAGGTACTTCTTGATTGCACATTGGGCTCTTATTCTTTTGGTCAACACTTGAATGACTGGTTTCTATTTTGCAGTTTCGTGAGCTGGTCGGCAAATTTACCCCGGTTATTGATGAGGCCACCCAATCTTGCATTGATGTTGAGACCTTAAGGGCTTCAGTGGAGCACATTGAGTGCCTTGAGCGTGAGCTTGCTGAGGCTAAGGATGAAATTTCTTCTCTTAAGGATCAGCTATTAGCCCAACAGCAGTGGCACGCCTCGCTTCGAAGCAGGAACCTTCAACTAAAGGACGAGCTCAGGGTCTCAATAAAGGACGAGGACATCGTAGCTACATTGGAGAGGAAATATTGGGACGGCATCGGACTGTGCTTCCGTATCATAAGGATTTTGAATCCAAAGTTCCCGCTTTCTTTGTTCCACCAGAGGAATGCTAGTGCTAAATGCGAATCCGACCTGGTTGGCCACTCGAAGGATGATGAGACTCTCGATCCCTCTCAGCTTGGCTCTTCTGTGACTTAGAATTTTGTCCTCCTTTTTGTTGTACATTTGATGTACTTAATAAAATTCATTTTTGATTCAATCCCTCTCAGATTGCCTGCATATCTAGTTCTTTTTGGACATTTATTTATATATATATATATATACATATGTGTGTATATATCCAAGGAAACTTCGTCCTCTACGAATGAAATGTCTGAACCTCTTGACCATCTTTGGCTAACGGTGCAACCTTTAAGGTCTTTACACTCTAACTGTTTTAAACCCCCTAAGTTTTCAGGTTAAACCTGTTGTGGGTTGCTTGGTGCTGATGCCAAGTTTTTGAATTCTGCTTCACATGAGCCTCTCGGTATTACTGAGTTTTTAGAGTCTAATTTCTTCTGAGCCGGTCGGTCTTGCCGAGTTTTTAGAGTCCGACTTCTTTTGAGCGGCTCGGCCTTGCCGAGTTTTATTGACTGTTTTAGGACTGCTTTGAGGACAAGTAAAAGGAACTCTTTCACTTGATTTAGGGACAGCATAGGTCTTATAAGTTTATGCAATGGCATGCAAACATTCAAATGGATGCAGAACTGGAAACAGGTGAAAAGAAATTCACTGTGTTAACAAAATGTGACACAAGCACCTCAGATGTTGTAATCATCCTTACCTAGCTGTTTGTTCATTCATTTGTAGTATTTTTTGAGGTGTGTGGCATTCCATATTCGGGGGACAAGACTGCCTTCCTCGATCGTAATTTATACATCCCATTTTGAAGGATGGCTAAGACTAGGAATGACCTTTTCCAATTTGGAGAAACCTTATTACGGCTGGTATTTTTGCCCGTAGCCTCAATACTCCTTAGTACCAAGTCCCCTACTTCGAACTGACGCGTTTTCACCTTCTTATTGTAGTACCTGGTAATCCTTTGCTGGTACACTGCTATCCATAACCTTACCGCTTCTGGGGCTTCCTCAAGAATATCAAGGTTCTCAAGAAGCCTATGAGCATTGTCATTCGGGTTGAAACCCTTACCCGAAGGCTTGGCAGTCCGACCTCTACTGGAATGATTGCTTCAACCCCATAGCACAAGCTGAATGGTGTCTGTCGCATGGGCTCTCTCGGTATTGTCCTGTATGACCACAAAACTGATGGCAGCTCATCGACCCATGAGCCCCTAGCATGCTCTAGCTTCATTATTAGCCCGTTCAATATTGTGCGGTTTGTTACTTTCACTTGTCCATTACTCTGCGTGTACGCAATTGACGTGTGTACTAATCTTATTATTAAGTTAGTACAATACTTGGTAAACCATTTTTCAGAGAATTAGATCCCATTATCAGTTATACTACACTCTGAGATGCCAAACCTGCTCACAATGCTTTGACGGACAAAGTTTGTTGCGTTCAGCTCAGTTATTCGAGCTAACGGCGCGGCCTCGACCCACTTTGTAAACTAGTCGATCCCGATGATCAAGAACTTCCTCTGTCCTAATGTTGTTGGCAAAGGTCCGAGTATGTCAAGCCGCCACTGTGCAAATGGCCATGATGATTGCTCCGTGTGAGGTTGGTGAATAAGGTTCCCATGGACCTGACAGTTTTTGCATTTCTGTACGAAATCTATGGTGTCATACTTCATGGTTGGCTAATAATATCCTTATCTCATGAGCTTAAAAGCAAGGTTCTTGCCCCCAATGTGGGATCAACAAATCTTGCAGTATACTTCTCTGAGAGCGTAATTAGCCTCTTATAGTGTGAGGCACCGCAGGTACAGGGCAAAGAATCCTCGCCGATACAATTGGCCGTCCATGATGGTATACCAACCTACTGTCTTCTTTATCTTCTTGACCTCACTTGGATCTTCTGATAATGTCCCGTCAGAGAAGTACCTTTAATACAGAGTCATCTAATTGCTGGCATTGGATATCTGCATTACCTCAGGTTTGGGATCTTCTATACTGGGTTTTTTGAGGACCTTGCACATTCCTCGGGTGTAATGCTCTGGGTCTCCTGAAGCTACTACTATTGCCAACTGATCTGCCTTCGCATTCTCTTCCCTTGGAACGTGGACAATGTCTATATTCTCAAAGGCTAAAGTTAGACGTCAGACTTTTGAGAGGTACTTGGTGAGCTGCAGGCTGTTCACCTCGAAATTAACTTAAACCTGGTTGACGACTAATTCGGAGTCACTATAGACAATTAGGTTCTTTGGCTGAGTATTCCTTAGCCAGCCGAAGTCCAGCAAGTAGTGCCTCATATTCTACAGCATTGTTCATTGTTGGGAACCCAAGGATCATTGAGTATTTAGTCTTTGATCCTTCAGGTGTCCTTAGCACATTGCCAACACTATAGTCGTCCTTCATGGAAGAGCTGTCCACATGCACAATCCATACTGGGGGGTTGTTCGGCTCATCAGTCTCGCTCGTCATTGAAGCGTCCAGAGTTGGGGTCGTGGTTTCAATAATAAAATCCGCCAAAGACTAGCCTTTTAATGATAAATTCTATGTCAAATTCTCCTAATGCAATGACCCACTTGACCAGTCGTCCTAACGTCTCTGGCTTCTGCAGTATAGCTCTTAAAGGTTGGTCAGTTAGGACTACGATCTTGTGTGGTTAGAAGTATGGTCTCAGTTTTCGAGCAGAGTATATAAATGTCAGAGCCACCCTCTTGGCATAAGAGTACTTGGTTTCGATATCAGCTTGGATTTTGCTGACATAGAACACCAGTTGCTACCTGTCAAATTGTTACCATATCAATACCAAGCTCAGAGCTGTGTTGGACATAGGGAGATATAAATATAAATCCTTGTCTGGTTGAGGAGAAGTCAATAGTGGAGGGTTGGAGAGATACTCCTTGAGGCCTCGGAAGGCTTCTTCACAATCGGTCGTCCATTGGAAGCCGTTGGTCTTAGTCCCCTTCAGTGCCTTGAAAAACAGTAAGTATTTCTTGGCCGATTTGGCTAAGAAACGAGAAAGCACCGCTAGCCTTCCAGTCAGCCTCTGGACATCTTTTACCATCCTAGGTGGAGCCATGTCCATTATTACCTTTATTTTTTTGGGTTGGCTTTAATCCCATGGCGTGAGACTATATGACCCAAGAATTTCTCGGAAGTCACCCTGAACATATACTTCGCTGGGTTAAGCTTCATTTGATGTGCTTTGAGCACATCGAAGGTCTCGTCCAGATCTTGGACATGGCTGTTAATCATTTTACTTTTGATGAGTATGTCATCCACGTAGGCTTTCACATTTCTTCCGATCTGGGCTTCAAACATTTTATTGACGAGCCGCTGATAGGTGGTACTGGTATTTTTCAGTTCGAAAGGCATTACTTTGTAATAGTATATCCCTTAGTCTGTCATGAATGTCATGTACTCTTCATCTTCCGGGCTCATTCTTATCTGATTGTAGTCCGAGTATGGGTCCATAAAATTTAAGAGTTCATGTCCAAACATCGAGTTTACAAGCAGGTCAATTCTGGATATCGGGAAGCTGTGCTTTGGGTATGCCTTGTTGACATCTGTAAAGTCAATGCACATCCTCCACCTCATGTTACTCTTTTTCACCATGGCGATGTTTGAAGTCAATCTGGTTATTGAACCTCTCGGACGAATACAGCGTCTAGAAGTTTTTTCACCTCCTCTCGGATAGCTACCAACTTCTCAACCGAGTAATTCCTTCGCTTTTGTTGGACGGCCCTATGACAGGGATTTAGGTCCAATTTGTGGACCATTACTCCGACTGGTATTCCTAGCATATCACCCGATGTCTAGGCAAAGACATCCAATTTCTTTGGAGGAAACTAACAAGTTGATCTTGAAAGGGCTGAGATAGGGAACTTTCGATTTGTACAACTTCTCAGGGTCGCCGAGATCTAAAGGGACTCGGTCTATTGACTCTCTAGATTCAGCTTGTAATAATATTGTTTTGTCACGAAAATCTAGGTCTTCAATTGGTTGGGGAAGTAGTGCCTTGGTAACTTGAGATAAGTAGCACGTTCGTTCAGCCACTTGATCTCCGATGACTTCCCCAATTCCAAACGGTATAGGAAATTTTATCTTTAGATGCGGAATTGAGGTGACAGCTCCGAAGACAGTTAAACAAGGACGTTTGAGGATAGTATTACAGACCAATAGAAGATCCACTTCCAAGAAGGAGAGAGTCTTGGATGCAATCTTTGGATAAGTCCCTAAGGTTACTTCAAGTTGGATGACTCCTTGAACCGATATTGGCTTATTGTCTAGTCCGTAGAGGGGTTCCTCGGTAGCCTTCATCTGACTTCGTTTGAGTCCCAATTCAAAGTAGACATCAAGATAAAGTAAATTTCTCGAACTCTCATTATCAATCAACACCCATTTCATCTAGTAGTCTACCGCTCCGTCAAAAATGTGTTGTTATAATCAAGGGGTCGGAATGGGGGGAAGTTATATAAGTCATATCTTCGTTGCTAAAACTAATGACTTCTTCCCTATCCTCTACCCTTGGCTTCTTGTTTGTTGTGAAGTTCTCTCTAGTGCCATCCCTGGCTAGGCAAGTCAAAATTATGTTCATGACCCTTGCAGCCACTCGATTCCTTAGCTAGCCAGCCTCACCATTATCTGTTGTTCCGAAAACTTGTCTAAGTCTTTATAGGAAGTGGTTGAGGTGACCTCTTTTGATTAGCTTCTCGATCTCTTTCTGTAATGTCCAACAGTCTTTAATACCGTGGCCTCCGTAGGGATGGTAGTGGCAATATTTTGACTAATTGCCTCCATCTAGGATCTTTAATGTTACGGGCCACTTCAAAAATTTTTCATCCTGAATCTATATCAAGATATCAGTACGTGAATTGTACGATGAAGTCAGGTACAAAGGCCTGAACTCCCGTCGAGCAGCCTACTTGGACTTTGGTTGCTTCTTGTTTTCTCGAGAGTCTTGACGGTCTCCGTTCTTTCTCTTTCCTTCCACCATCCTCGGGAGGGAGCCCCTTCTCATTCCGGCCTCTTCACTTCATTGGCTTCTTCGACCGTCATATATGCTTGCGCTATGGCCTCAGCTTCTCTAAACGTCTGGGGGCTTTTGTGGACGAGGTGTTTGAAGAAGCTTCCTCCTTCTAGAGCCAACAGAAAAGTATTGAGTTTTATCCCATCCATCAGCTTCGAGATTTGCCTAGCCTCTACAATGAAACGAGACAAAAAAACTCTTTAAACTCTCCCTGGTCCCTTGCTTTACACGAGCAAGGTGCCAGGGTTACTTTTTAATCCGTTTGCTAGAAGCAAACTGAGTGAGGAAGAGATCTGCCATCTCACTGAATGAGCGAATCGAGTTCGAGGGCAGTCCATAAAATCATATCCTTGCATTCCCTTTCAGGGTCAAGGGAAAACACCAGCACATCGTCGCCTCATCTAAACCCTAGAGGCTCAGATGTGCCGAAAGTGATCCAGGTGATCTATAGGATAAGAACTTCCGTCATAAATATCTAGATTTGGCATTTTAAACTTGGGGGGTAGTGGCCTCATCCTAATCTCCATTGTGAATGATGATCGGCGTAGGTCAGCTGCTCCTGCTCCCGTGTCTTCGCCGAAGACCTGTTGCCAATTTTTTCCAACTTCTCTACTTTGGGTGGAGTCGTCGCCTTTTTTCCATTGAGATAATTTCTCAACTCATAGGGAGTCTGCATAGCTTGTGGCAGACGGCTCTTATTCCCCGGAGGGAAGTCGCTACGAGAGGGCCCCTCCTGAAAGGTGAGCTCTCTATCATTACGAGAGTAACGAAAATTTTGCTTCTCTGGGCTATCCTCCTGAATCTTGAGGCTCAAATGACCTTCAAATCGTGATAGGACTTTGCTGCTCGAAGCAGCTTAGGTCCCAAAGTCCTCACAGTGACAAGTCTTCTTAGAGGAGTGCTTTCCTCCCCTGCTCCTTCTCCTGGACATTGCGGTCTGAGACGCCTTGGATAGTGCTCCCTTTGTCAGCTCATCCAACTTCGAACAAAGAGTCTAGACGGCCTTGGAGATATTGTCATTCTTTATCGCCAATGCTCGTACACAGGGATCAGGATGGTCATCCATCTTGCTGCCCATAGGAGGGCAATTGCCGCATGAAGCAGTGTCTCTGACAGGGGCACTAGTTTGGGCTCGCGTGTTCACCATGTCTCGATAGTTGGAAGTGGGTTGACAAGACTTTTTGTCGTTCTTACAGATGGTGCCAATATTGCGTCCTCAGATATTGACTTCCATACAGATAAGAATCTGAATACCGAGTAACACAAAAAGAGTTTTAAAGTGGAGGTTTTAGAGAGCGGTGGCTACATACAATATTTTACGTAAAAAACCCTCTTCTTAATGAGAGAAAAAAAATCATGGGACTTTTAATCCACGAAAGATTTCACTATGAGGGTTTAAATTACAAGCTCCAAGGGTACTGAAACCCTGGGTAGCATAGAGTACAATGAACGCAAACCCTGGTTTGCGTCTACTTACTCAGCATGGAGCTTGCGTGTTCAATAGTACCTGCCACCAACTCTGCCGAATCCACTCTGTCTCGTTGTGTTAAGCTCAGCAACTCTAAAAGTCAACTGCTTTGCAAATCGCTCGTGCTTTGCAAGGCCTGTTATCTTTCTTGAGATGTCGCCTTCATTTCTTTTTGTAACTGGAAGAGTCAGCTGCCAACTCTATCACGCTGATTTTGCAGGCCAAGTAAAGTTTTCAACCATTGGCATAGGCCCTCGTGTCTCAATTAGAGACCTCGGTCTCTAATTAAGGGCCTTTGGATCATACTGTACAACTAATTCCTTCGGTCCTCAATTATGAATCTTTGTCATTATTGGGGTAAAGTTCCCGGGCTTTTTGCTACAGGCTTCAGTTATTATCAGCGCGAAGTCCTCAGGTCTTAGTCAAGTCTTCGGCCCCCGTGTCCCTTGGGCTAAACCAACCTCTCAAGCCTGATCAGCCTCTTGAGCCAATTCGACCTCTTGGGCTCCCTTGGAATACAAGCCTAACTCTCTATGGGCCTTTTTAAAATGGGCTCCTGGCCCCAATACCAATCACACGTAAAAACCACAATGGCTATGTTATTTATTTTTAACACTTTCAATTTTTGATAATATATATCAAATCTTTAATTGATTTTCATG
>JAODPA010117174.1:0-18651 GCA_025585075.1 Nepenthes mirabilis
GATGGATTATTTTACATTAAAAAAAAATTTTATCTACCCTTCACTGTCTTTGATGTAATAATTTTCACTTTAGCGGTGCTATTCAAAGTGATGCTGATCGGTAACCGGCAATATAGATAGGGATGTTGATGGCCATAGCTCATGGTGGCGACTTGAGATGTTGCCAATCTCTCAATGATTGTTAGCGGTCTGCCTGTCATCTAGCAACCGATTGTGGAGGACTGAGTCATCGTCCTCGGGTGGCAGGAAGCTGGTTAGGGTTCCATGGCTTCAAAGAATACCATATTTGTGTAAAAATTTCGTTGATGTATGGTAATAGTTAATTAAGTAATAATTTATGGAATGCAATTTTCAAATTCTAAGCTTAAGTGTTCCGTTAACATATTCTTTTATATTCCAATTATCAAAAAAAATATAAAAAATATCTTTCGTGTGCATCAAATATTTAAAAAAATAATGAAGATTTTGTAATAATTTATTCATCAAAAATAAATGGAGCCTCAGATTCTAGTGTGATGCGCATGACGTCAATGTTTAGTAATGCGTCCTAGATCCAGACTCTGAACCAGTTAGGGATAAGCTGTCTATCGGATCCCAGTCTCCGTCTACTAAGCTTAGAATTTTGTACACCACAATTTCAAATAAGATGTCAGGTGATCGCGGAATTTGATCCCATCGAAAACGCTCAAACGCTCAAGTCAATAAATAGCCTTTCACGGATGAGAAAGTAAAATGCAATGAATGCGAAGATGGATGCCAGGAGCATGTTTGAGAACGATGGTGGGAGATGTACTTGTGGAGAGAGTGGCTTTGGTTGTGGATACTTGTAAGAAGCAGTATCTCTTAGTACCGAGCTCGTTGGGAGCAAGTAGCGGAGAGGACGTTGGGGGTGTTTTGAGAGTTTTGAGAGCCTCTGATAGATTTAGTATGTAAGAACGTTTTTTGTGGCAGAAAGCGTGCTCGTAAAGTGAGTCTCCATAACCTCTTATAGTTGTGGGCTTCTGCTACCTTTCTTAAGTGGTGAGGTAGAATGCTCGCCTCTTATAGGGATCGTTGCCTTTCTCAGCATGGGCACCGGCGCTATTCTCTGATGCAATGGTCAGGAAGGAGGATTTCTTTCCTTTCGTGGAGATACTGTGTGCAGCGACCGTTAGGTTGTTCTCTATGGATTGTGCGCCGATTCGTGCACCTCTATCTAGAGATGCACTTTGATTCTGGGAGGTTACTATTATAGAGGAGATTTCCTTTCTTAGAGATGCAAAAAATTATGGCAGATGACCGTTGAGGCTTGGGATAGTGCACGTGGGCCTATTTAGACATGGGCTAGGGTTATCCTGAGCCGCATCCAACCTACTTGATGCGCTTCTCCGATCAATAGTAGTATTGACCGTCCCAAATACAAATAGGCCGCCATTAATCTTGGGCCACTTGCCCCTTTTGGGCCAGTTCGCTACTGATGTCCCTATCACTAGCCCCCCATGTTGTTGGCTTGGGTCTCCAGCCTCCGACATGTTCACGATGGGACACGTTTGGCTGTATTGTCTCCTCAAGTATGTCCCGAATTCTCCTTTCCACTGTTTCTGGTGTGATTCCCTTCCTTTTGATTTTTTGCAAATTTACCAGCACTGTTGTCTTTTGGCATTTAGTGCTTTTGTTTACGCTATAATTTAGGAAGCTTTCGGCGTTCCTCAGCATTGCCTTTCCATGATGCCTGATGTGATGTCGCGAGAGTTAGGCTCGCCGGGAAGCTTGTTGCTCTAGCTGTTGGTTTGGAGGTCAAGCGGTTCATGCTCTCTGGCGCTGCTACTTTGAGTCAAGAAGTTTGAGCTACTTTAGTCGCCCCTTTTCTTGCAGGATGCCACTTTGGTCACCCCTTTTCGTAGGGGTGGTCGTTATTAAGATTCGAATGTGGGTTTATTCCTCCCCATATTCAAATCCTTGATAAATTCTCTCTTCCCTTCCGCCAAAGTTTTATCATGTATTGGCCTATGCTAACCATGTAACTTGCAAAGAGAAAGTTAATGAGAAAATTTGCAGTTGTTTTTGGTCTTCATCTCTCGTTGCCGTGCATGTTTCGCTATCTTTTATTTTTCACTCCGGGTTCATTAACCGCGTTGTTTGAATCTAATGGGCAGAGTGAAAATGAATGTTGATCAGATCATTGATGATAATGACTAAATCCGGTGAACGGAGGGGAGGTGATCATTGACCGGGTTCACCGACCGTAATGCCTAAATTCGAGGTACGGAGTGGAAGAAAACGTTGACTGGATTCGTTGACTAGAATGTCAGAATCCACAGAACTAAGCAGAAGAGAACATTGACTGGATTTGTTGATTAGAATGTCAGAATCTAGAGAACTGAGCTGAAGAGAACATTGACCGGATTCGTTGACCATAGTGCTTGAATCTAGAGGATGGAGCAGAAAAGAATGTTGACCAGATTCATTGATCACAACATTAGAATCCAGGGAACTAAGCAGATAAGCTAGTTGACCGGATTCGTTGATCGTTACACTAGAATCAAAAGAATGGTGTGGATTGAGCTTGATGCATCATTCTATTATGCCGTTGGACGGGCAATCGAAGGGCTACAGAGTTGTTTTAGGACTCATGGTACTTTGAGTGACCTGTTACTCTTTGCTACGCGTCGCCGCGTAGAGAAGTTGCAATCTTGGCAATTAATTCGCCAAAGGATACGACTTGACTGTGCCTTCTCCAGAATCGACACGCGTCCGTTATGATTGTCGTGCCTTTTTGATGCGCTGCTCCTCTTTGACAGCAGTGATCTTTATAAAAGCCATTCAACAGTTCAGATTTCCCACTCCTTTCTTTCTTCAAAAGAGATTAAGGCTCCATCTCTCCTTCTGCTTTGCTTCCATGGTGGCTCCAGTTAGCAAACTTTTCTTCTCCCAATGAGGTGAGGGAACTCTACGTTTAATATAATATCACATCCCACATTGTGTTTACGATTCCTGGGGAGCTGGGTAGAGCTTGCTTTCCTCTAGCAAGCCACATTACTGTCTACGAGGCTCACCTGCAAAATGGACTTCGTCTCCCAATTCTAGAGGAGCTTCTCCACATTCTTATGGAGTTTTTGTGTTCCCATTGCATGGCTTCAGGCAAATGTCGTGCATTATCTCTGCTCACAGTGTATATTTCTTCGTCATTATTCACGGTTGTTGATGGTGGAGGCCATTAGGGTTATTTTCGGTTCACCCAGAGTGGGGACTGGATCTCATTATCTCCCTGGGAGCTGCGCATTAGTGGCGCAATCTATGAATCGGTCAAAAACTTGAAGGATCGATTCTTTTTCATATGAGTTGTTGATAGTTGACCTCTGTCCTGATATTGGGGCAATGTTCCCGAGAATTTCACAGGGAAGCCCACCAAGAAGGAGGTAGAGGCAATGGAGACGCTACTACAGTCGGTGAGGGAGCATCTCTCTGAGTTTAGGAGGGATCACCTGGTTTCCAGGGAGAAGGCCAAGAGAGCTCGTTTGGGACCTCCCTCACAGGTTCAAAAGTTCCGAGCTCCACCGCTGGTGGCATCGCAACCCAAGAGGAAAGCTGACGCTCTCACCATTAGCGATTCTCCCAGCAGCCCCGGGAAGAAGAGAGAGGCGCCGGTTGTGGCTTCGTCCTCATCCTCTACCAAGCTAGATTACCATATAATCGGATGAGTTGCTAGAGTTAGAGAGCGCTCTGGGGTGGAGGCTTTTGATGGCTTGGCAGATTTTGGAGCTATTAAGGGAGCCACCACAAGAGGAGTTGGCATTGAGCCATCGTTGCCAGGCAACTTGGTTGCGCTAGTTGCGCCAGTGGAGTTGGTGCTTGAAGCTATTAGATTGGAGGAGCCAGCTATTAAGCTGTCTATGGAGCCGGAGGAGTTGGTTGTCGGAGAGTTTGCTGAAGCGGGTGAAGTTACTGCGGAGCTGGCTTAGCAGGCTGCCACTCTAAGTCTCCCAGCCGACATGTTGGAAGAGTTTCCACCACATGGGCTTGAGTCGCAGGGTTCATTAGGGAGGAAGAAACACAAAGTCCTCCCAGTAACTTCTTTGGAGTCGTGTTGCTCCCTCTTCTTTATTCGTTGTCGTAGCCTAACTCCTTTTCTTTTTTGCAACAAGAAAAAATTGTAGGTGCAGTGTTGAAGGGGCTGCACTAGAGGGATGCGGTCATTGTGACTGGGAGGAGGAGATTCTTCAGCTAAGTGAGCGGTTGAGCCAGATGAGCACTCAGATTCAACAGCATTAGAAGGAGAAGGTTACCCTCTAATTAGAGCTGTCTGAGTTAAGGGTGCGGTTGGTGGGGCTGGAAGAGTGGGCCATCTGAGCTAAGAGGCTGACGAATGAACTTCGGGTGAAGATAGTATTGTTGGAGAACGAGATGTCCACTCGCATACGCCTTGAGGAGGCCAGTTAGGCGCTGTGGGCCAGGCTTTGGGAAGGTGTCAACATCCATCGGAAGATAGTCAAGGTTGTGGATCTAGACTTTCCTGTTGGTGTCCTTGATCCTTCGTACCATGGCGCTCAGTAGTGTGGGGATTAGGTTGACTTCTCTTGGAGCGGACAGGAGCCCCTCCTGCATCCTCCTAGGAGCTCTGCCCTCTAGCAAAGATTTTTGTATTTTTTGTTTCCTTCTTTGTAATGGTCGTTGTACAATGAATGTATTAATGAGAAGTCTATCCTATTAATGTCTCAGTTTCCACACCTTTGCCCCACTTTTTCTCTTTTTCTTACCTGCTTGCTTGTTGTGCCGGTCGGTCAACTTGTTGCGCTGCTCTTGGCCAGTCGTATTAGAACGTTGACCGTCTCAAGCTGCCCACTTAATGACACGATGCGACGTCTATCTCTATGTTCTGTGAGCAGGCTTCAAGTGGGTAAAAACATGTGTTGCTTCACGCAGAAGCGACACGACCCTTAGAACTCCATGCGACGCCATTTTTGGTGGGAAACTTTGCCTATATAACTGCAGTTCCCCTGGCAATTTGCTTCACTGCTTTGCCTCATATCCTTTTTTCCTTTATCATGGCTGATGAGAGTATGATTGATATCTCTACTTTGCTCGGCTTCAGGATGGAGGCATCTCCTCCTTCTATACTGAGATCCTCCTCTGACGGGGATTGTAGAGATGAAAAGTCATGTTCTGAGAGCAGCGAAGGGGGTTCCGCTAACGTGGATGAGGATGAGGATAAGGAGTGGAATCATCCAGGCCTCCCTTGTCTCTATCCCCAGGGTGCCCCGAGGGCTGCCTCATCATAGGAACCTGCTGGCCCCTCTCGCCAGGTATGTCTTCCTTTGCGCATAGAGGCACAGTTGATCATGCGTAGTTTCCCACTGCTAACTCCCTTTTTCGCTTTCTCAGCTAGCGAGGAGGCCTCATGAGTTAGACGAGCTTTTGTCTTCATAGGGAAACGAGATTGCCCGTATCATGCAGGTTCAGGCCAATCACATGGCCAAAGATGTGGGACGTCGTGTCAACATGGCAGTTCGTGAGGCATTGAGCCAACTTTCTTGACCGGGCCTTGATAGATTCTGAAGCTAGGTTGAACGCGGTTTCTAACTCGCATGCTCAAGCCATGGAAAGGATCGTGGCTCTTGAGGGTGAGCTGAGGCTTCGCCTTGAAGAGGTGGCTCCTGCCCTGGAGGAGCAGTTTTAGGCAGGAATCGACTTCAGTAGGCGTATCGTCTCCTTGATGAATCTCCATTTTTCGGTCGGGTTTTTTGATTCAAAGAACACTGGAGCATCTTGCCAAACGGTGCTGGTCAAATATCCGATTAGTCACGGCCGGAGACATGTGTTGCATCCTTCGAGGGATCCTTCACCCTCGAGGAGTCATCAGGATGAGTCCTGACATATTCTTGTACATGTGATATTGTACAAAGTCATACTTTTTATTAAATGAATTGAGTTTTTGCATTATGTGGCACTGCCCATGTTATGATTTTGGGTGGCCAACCTTCTGCCGGAGCATTTGTTCTTTCACTCTGTACCCTAATTTATCGACTGTTGTAGACTGATTGCACTATCTTCTATTGGAGGAGGTTGTCATGCGTGCCGCTAGGGCCTCCTAAGGTTTGATATTAGGCCTCGAATGGGCCATTGGGATGGAACCAATGTTTAATTCAACCGCTTATGGGCCACATGCCATGGGGCCAAAGTTTAATTCGACTGCTTATGGGCCGCTTGGTATGGGACCAAGGTTTAATTCGACCGCAGATGGGCCGCTTGGATGACCAATATTTAGGTGCAAATGAGTGAAAACTTGCCTAATTGAGGGGCAGTGTAGGTCGTCTGTTTTTTATGCAACCTACAAGGAAGCATTCACATGGAGATAAAAGGGAAGAAAAGAGGCAGAGAACATAACAACATGCAGATGGAAAGGGAAAAAAATATTTTTTTTTGTTAACAATAGTATGTTTTATAAGCACGCCTTATATCATACACATGACTTACCTGAACCGGATTGGTAATAGTGCTTTAAGTGGACCGCGTTACACGTTCATGAAACAAACTTGCTGTTTTAGGTTTAGAGTTTGTACGCTCCATTCTACAGAACGGCTAAGACCAAGAACGGGCCTTCCTAATTCGGGGAAAGCTTGTTCCGATTGGTTGTTCTTCCTGTGGCCTCTATGCTCTGCGCGACTAGGTCTCCAACTTTGAATTGTCATGCTTTTACTTTCTTATTGTAATAACAAGTGATTCGTTATTGGTAGATGGCTGTGAGCATTCTTGCCACGTCACGGGCTTCCTCTAGTAAGTATAGGTGTTCCATGATCTTTTAGGTGATGCCTAGTGGGTTGAAGGTTTCGATCCTAAGACTTGGGAGCCCAATCTTGACCAGGATCACAACCATAGTCCTAGAACAGATACTGAAAGGTATCTCATGAGTTGTTTCCTTGGGAGTCATCCGGTACGACCATAACACAGAGGGCAGTTCATTGACCCAGGAGCCCCCTGCATCCTCCTGCTCGATATTTAGACCTTACAGTAGCGTTCGGTTGTTGACTTCCACTTGCCTGTTCACCTGGGGTACGCTACTAAGGTGTGGACCAATCTGACGTCCAGACTAGCGCAATACTTGGTGAAACACTTTCCTAAAAATTATGTTCCATTGTCAGTCATAATAACCTTGAGAATGTCAAATCTACTTACTATGCTCTGGTGGACAAATTCCATGGCATTGTGCTCGGTGATCTTGGCCAGCGGGGTAGCTTCAACCTATTTAGGGAAGTAGTCTATGCCGGCGATAAGGAATTTTCTTTGCCCGATTGCAATGGACAACAGGCCAAGAATATCGAGCTCCCATTACATGAAAGACCAAGGTGCTTGGAGGGATCTCAGCTCTGTGGGCAGCTGGTGGTGACCGTTGTCATGGAATTGACAATTCTCACATTTCACAAATTCCAGGGTCTCCTTCTTTATCATTGGCCAGTAATATCCCAACGCCTAACTTTGAACGCTAGGTTTTTGCCACCAATGTGTAATCCACATTTCTCGAGGTAGACTTTGCTCAAAGTGTAGTCGGCCTCCTCATGGGTAAGGCACCAGAGGTACGAAGTCAACTATCCTCGACGATATTGTCTTCCGTCAACTCTGGTGTACCAGTCGACCATCTTTTTGATCCACTTAGCCACGACCGCGTTTTCTGGCAGTGTACCATATGTTAGATACCTCTAGTATGGCATCATCTAGTTTTTGCCTTCAGAGACTTACATCCCTTCCTGTTCCTTTATACTAGAAGTGCTCAAAACATTTTGTATGTCCCTCGAATATTATTCTAGATTTTTCGCCACCGCCGCTCTAGCAAGCTAGTCGGCCTTCCAGTTTTCAGTCCTTGGGATGTGGACCAGGTTTAGCTGATCCCTTCGCCTTAGCCAAATATTTAGCCAGGAGAGGGTTGCACGCCTCCAAGCTCCAGTTGATCTAGTTGACGACTAGCTCTGACTCGTTGTAGACGGTTAAAGGCTTAATTGAGCATCCTTTGGCTAGCCGCAATCTGGCCAACAAGGCCTCATACTCGGCAACATTATTCGTGGCCGAAAAATTGAGCTTTAGGGAGTACCTCACCTCAAACCTGTCTGGGGTCCTTAGCACCACTCCAACGCCACTGCCTGAGTTGGTAGACAAATCGTCCATGTTGAGGACCCTTTCTGGCTCTTCTGGGTGATGATTTGTGTCCTCAGCGTGGTGCTCATCGACGATTGGGCTCATGGTCTCGACGATAAAGTCAGTTAGGGCCTACCTCTTGATGGCTAGTTTGAACTGGAATTTGATGTTGAACTCTCCCAATTTGATGGCCCACTTAACCTGTCGTCCTAAAACATCGTGTTTCTGAAGGATGTGCTTCAACAGCAGGTCGGTCAGGTTGACCACACAATGAGCTTAGAAATAGAGACATCCGGGCCAAGAAGACGAGTGCCAGAGCGAGCTTCTCAGTGCATGGGTAGTGTGTTTCTACGTCAGTTAATGTTTTGCTTACATAGTAGACCGGTCACTATACGTCAGGATCCTACCGTATTAGAACTGAGCTAAGAGTTGCCTTTGACACCACCAGGTAGAGGTATAGCTCTTCTTCGTCTCTTGGTGATGTCAGCAACGGTGGATTGGCCAGGTACTACTTTAGTTCGTCGAAGGCGGCCTATCACTCTGCCATCCACTAAAATTTGTTTGCCTTCATCCCCCTCAGAGCCTTGAAGAAAGCCTGATACTTGTCTCCCGACATAGCCAAGAAGTGGAAAAGCACCACCAGCCTTCCGGTTAGCCTCTGGACATCTTTAATATTTCGTGGCGGAGTTATATCTGTGAGGGCCTTGATCTTCTTTGTGTTTTCTTCTATTCCTCGTTGAGAGACGATGAAACCCAAGAATTTTCCAGAGGAGACTCCAAAGACACGCTTTGACGGGTTCAACTTCGTCTGGTGCGCCAGGAGCACCTCGAAGGCCTCAGCAAGATTGCGAATATGGTCATTGGTGGTCTTGCTTTTGACAAGCATGTCATCCATGTACACTTCCGTATTGCGGCCAATCTGCCTCTCAAATATTTTGTTCATGAGCCTTTGGTAAGTTGTGTCTGCGTTCTTCAGACCGAAAGGTATGACTTTGTAGCAATAAGTGTCTTCATAGGTCATGAACGAGGTGTACTCCTTATCCTCTAGGCTTAGCCTGATCTGGTTGTAACTCGAGTACGTGTCCATGAAACTTTGCAGCTCATGACCAGAAGTGGAGTCCACTAACAAGTCAATTCCGGGTAAAGGGAAGCTATCCTTTAGACAGGCCTTGTTGACATCGGTGAAGTTGACGCACATCCGCCATTTTTCACTGCTTTTCTTGACCAAGACAACGTTGGAGAGTCACTTTGGGTACTGGACCTCCTTGATGAACTCGACATCCAGCAGCTTCTTCATCTCATCCTAGTTGGTTATGAGCTTTTTGACAGAATGGTTCCTCTACTTCTACCTAACGGGTTTATGGTTCGGAATCCAAACCCAACTTATGGACCATTACTCCGGCCGAAATACCAGGCATGTCAACGGGCGTCCACACAAAGACATCCGTGTTTTGTCTCAAGAAGCTTATCAATTCATCGCGCAGGGGTTTGGAGAGGGAGCTCCTTAGCTGTATGGATTTTTTTGGGTTATCCGAATTCAGCGGCATAAGATTGGTGGCCTCATCGGACTATGCCTGCTGCAAGGTTGCTTCATCTCGATGGTCCAACTCTTTTGCGGGCCTTTTGTTGCCGCCTCGGGCTATCTATGACATGTAGTATGTTCGTCCGGTCACTTTGTCACCCAATACTTCGCCAATACTGTATGCTATTGGAAATCTTATTTTCAAGTATGGTATTGAAGTGATAGCTTCGAACGTCGCTAGGCACAGCCGGCATTGGTCGAGTTCAGATCTCCATGGTGAAGGGAGATCTCTTTAGATCGGCTGCTTGCTCATCATCATCTTTGAACACGCAGTTCTAAATTTTCTTGACTTTTTGCTCCACTTGGGAGGAGTTTCCAGATCTCTTGGAGTAAAGGTAAGTTCTCAACTCCATTCTCTCTGCGATGCGGCATGTTGCTGGTCGGTTGCTATCGCTTGTGGATCAGATGATCCAACAGGCTCCCTCCTACATGGGAGGCCTTTGTTCATCTCGAGAATACCGGAGAATTCTTCTTTCTGGACTCTCGTCTAGAGTCCCACGACCCAAGCGCCCCACAAGCCTTGAATAGATCTGGGTGTTGGAGGCCGTTGGGATGCAAGAGTTGCCCGACTTTAAGGTCTTCTTGGTTGGCCTCTTCTTCCTCTAACTTCCCCGCCTGGAGGCTAGCATGGAGGTTGAGGAGGATTAAGCCTTCTACTTCTTGCCCTGGCGCATGCAGAGGATTCCCTCTCTGATTTGGGTTGTATGGTCTCAACTTGTTGTCAAGTCGGGTTTGATTCCATCCTTGACGATTCCCTCTCTGAAAAGATGGGCTCCTCGGTTGCTTTGGCTCCTGTGATATCTGTTGTGCCATCAGCTTGCCCACTCAAAATTAGTTAGGAAAAGCTGATTCAATTCGATGCCATGTCTGCCATGCCCAAACCCTCTGTTAGTGAGACATACTTTGTTTTGACAGTTGCTGATCCTGAGCTCTCAGCTGATCCCCTGGCCTGCCCTCAAAACTCTAGCCAGGAGGAACAGTCTCAACAGTTTGCCTAGAACACTTCTGACGCTGCTTCCATTAGCGTGCCTCTATCCGGGCCTTCAATTGGCCCTGCTGAAAGCTCCCCTAGCATTTCGTGGTCCTCTGTGGTGAAACAGAATATCCTTGGAGGTAAGCCTTCACTAAAATTCTTTCTTCCAAATGTAACCGACAGGGAGAACATGATCCTGACCCCCCATCCGAATTTATCCAATAGGGGGAGGATATGTGGGGGGTTACCTTGGTTGGATACTTTGTTGGGAATCCCCTACATTTTAATGCTGTCAATAACATTGCCAGGAAAATATGGGCTCGCTTTGAGCTTCAACATGTGGCAGGAAACGAAATGGGTTTTTATTTTTTTTGGTTTTCCTCCACTAAAATGCTTGACAATTGCCTCGCCAATGGTCCTTGGTCTTTTGCAGGACACTCTCTTTTTCTTAAGAAATGGAAACCTGGTATGGTTTTGTCCAAGGAGGAACACAAAACTTTTCCTACTTGGATCACAATGTCTAGTGTCCTGGTCGAATACTGGACCCCACTTGGATTGAGCTAGATCGCTAGTGCTGTGGGGAAGCCCATTCAATTAGACCCTGTCACAGAGAGACTTGAACGGATGGGCTATGCTAAGGTCTGTGTCGAAGTTGGGGCAGATGCCCAGCTGCCCGATTCTGTGAAAATTTGGTCTGATTTCTCCGATGAGCATGCAGAATGTCAATTTTTTGAGATCAAATTCGAATACCATTGGAAGCCAACGCGACGCACTCCCCTTGGAAAGAAAGGGGTGGCGGCCCCCCTACCAAACCGTCGTGGGTGTACAAGGCTACGGGAAAATCTAGAGCGAGCCCCCCTCACGCCTTCTAAGCCCAAGACCTGTCAAAAGGTCCCTGCTAAAGCTGCCCCCCAAATTGGAGTTGTTGATCCTAAGTCAATTTCTACCTCTAACTCCTTTAATGTCCTTCAGGAGCCTTTATTGGACGCACCAGCTGAGATTGATGCACTAGATTCGAATCGACAATAGAATAAAGGCATCCAGGCTCCTCCCCTCTGCCAATTTGATGCTATTTATTCCACAGGGAATGATGTTCGCACTGGCCCTGAATTTGGCCATGTAGAGCATAGTTGCCAAAATGCGGAAAGAGTGCTGAGTATGGCCGAACCTTCCAAGTGTCTCCCTGGCTCTGATGCCTAGCTTCCATGTACTGACTCCATATGTTCTTGGGATGAGGACCCTGCTACAGTCATTCCCTACCCTGCTTCGAATGGAGACCTTCACTCATTGTCTGTTAAAAAAATGCCCGCCCCCACCTTCGCCCTGGCAGTTAACCCCTCTCGAAATCCTACCATGAATTCCCCACCCTCTTCTGGCTCCCTGTCTACACATTTGTCAGGATCTGATCCTAGTATTGCCGAAATTGGCAGAAGTAGGGGACGGAATACCTCAAGAAACCACAAGAAATCTCAGGGGCCTAAAAAATCTTCCCCCCTCTCGCCCTCAACCCATGATTAATATCGCTTGCTGGAATGTGAGGGGACTTAATGGGAAAGTAAAAGCCCATGAAGTTAGTAACCTCATCAGCTCCCACAGCTGTAGCATCGATGGGCTGGTTGAAACTAAAGTAATGGAGAGGAACTTTATTTCCATCTCTGCTAGGCTTAGACCTCAATGGCATTGGTCCATGAATTACTCGGCCTCTTCCCTTGGGCGGATTTGGGTTGGCTGGGACCCCCTTAGGGTGGTGGTGAAAATTCTCTCTACGGAGGACCAAGTTATTCACACCGAAGTCCTGGTACTTGAGGATAATTTTCGCTGCCTCCTGTCCTTTATTTATGGTGCTAACTCGAAAAGTCTCCGTAGGCCCCTTTGGGAGAGCCTTAGGAAGAATACTAGTCTATCAAGTGATCTCCCTTGGGCTGCGCTTGGTGATTTCAATACCATCAGATCACCATCCGAGGCTCTTGGTGGTATCTGGCATTCCAAAAGCTCTTTGGACCTTAACAAATGTATCAGGGATTGTGATCTTGAGGATGTCCGCCACGAAGGTCTGCACTACACCTAGAATGACGGTTGAGATCCTTCTATCCGAATATTCAGGAAGTTAGATAGAGTCATCGCAAATGGGCAGTGGCTCGATCATTTTAGAAGGGCTAAAGCCCTTTTCCCTCCTACTAGACTTTCGGATCACTCCCCTTGCATACTTCTCCCTTCTGACAGGTCGATAAGAAAGAAAGGGTTGTTCCAGTTTAATAATTTTCTTACTAAATCCCCTAAATTTCACCTTGTGGTGAAGGATGCTTGGAATGATGAGACCACAGGCAACCCCATGTTCCATTTGGTGTCTAAATTGAAAAAGGTGAAGTCTGCTCTCAAAACCCTTAATGCTCATGAAGGTGATGTGCATGAGGAAGTTATGCAAACCCGGCAAGCTTAGAGGATATCCAAGCTAAGATTCCTTCCCACCGAGGAAGCTGTTATGATGATCGTACTTGTAGGGCAGCCTACTACTCAGCTATGGCAAAGGAGGCTGACCTCATTCAGCAAAAAGCTAAGAAAAAGTTGTTCAAAGAGGGAGACCAGTGCACCAAATTTTTCTTTTAGACTGTACACGAAAACAATAACAGGAATAGAATTATCTCCCTGCTTGACGAGTCTAGTACCCCCACTGTGGGGATTGACGGAGTTCAAAAATTGGTAGTAGATCATTTTAGAAGCGCTCTTTGTACTGGGCGCTCCCATGGATCGGCGAACGCTACTTGGCTCCACCCTTTCATCCTCCATACTGTTTCGGACTTCCTAACTTGCTCCCTTGCTGGTCCAATTAGTGATGCAGAAATCCAAAAGGTGATCTTCTCCATTGGCGACTACAAAGCCCCCGGCCCTGATGGTTTTTCCTCAAAGTTCTTCAAGCATTCCTGGGACATCGTTAGTCAGTCCGTCTGTGAAACTATTCGTGATTTTTTTAATCATGAAAAGCTCCTCAAACAACTGAATACTACTATTATTAGTCTTATTCCAAAGGTGTAATCCCCTCGTATGGTTTCCGACTATCGTCCTATAACTTGCTGTAATGTCATCTATAAAGCGATTTCGAAGATCCTTGTAGATCACCTTAAGATGACATTATCCTATCTTGTCGACAAATGCCAAACGGCCTTTGTTGCCGGGTGGCAAATTAGTGACAATATCCATTTGGCCTAGGAGCTTCTTCATAAATATCACCTTGATCATGATCCCCCCAGATGTACTATGAAGATTGATATTATGAAAGCATACGACTCCGTCCACTGGGACTTCATCATCAACATATTGACACTATTGAAACTTTCTCCTCAAATAGTTGATTGGATCCAACAGTGCATTACCACTCCTTTCTCCATCAACATAAATGGGGAAGCGGTGGGTTTCTTCAAGGGAGGCAAAGGCCTTCGCCAAGGTGATCCCATATCTCCATACTTATTTGTTCTTATTATGGAGGTTCTGAATGGTATTATTGAAGTGAAGGCTAGGCGGGATGAAAATTTTAAATTTCACTGGAAGTGTGATTGCAGCGAGAGAATCTCTCCCTTCTCTCTAGGGTTTCACTTTTCTTATTCTCCTTTGCCGTTTTCGAGCATTGACGGCGCCGGCGTCGGCCATGGCCAGGCTCCTGGGAACTCCTCCTAGATCACTCCAGGACTCCGCTCCTCCCTCTCTACCTGTTCCTCCTTTTGAGCAGGCAGAATCGCCCATTTCGTCCGATCGCTCTCTGCGACCCATCTAGGTTTCCGTCTCCCTCCTCTAAATGTTAGGCACTTTGATCCTGTTGTCTCCGAAGGCAATCTCTGCATCCCTCAGCCCTCGTCGCTGTTCCCGGTCGTCTCCAACGTCGGCTTGGATGGCTCTTTGCTGGTGTCGTCGACCCTACCAAAGGCCTCCGTCCTTTCTCCGTTCAGCTTCCCCATACAGCCGTCATTAGATCTGTCCCCTCCTTCCCCCTCCTTCCCTCCTCTGCGCAGGAACACCATGACCCCATCAACTGGGCCCGATTCGGCATTCTTAGAGAACCTGAAGCATTCAGTGCCCTGCAACCATTCCAAACCGGCGTTCCCTCCTCCCCGCGCTGGAGCCTTGAACGCAGCAGATGCCGAATCTGGTAAATTGCTTTCCACCTCGCATATCAATTTAGATATGGACCATGTAAAGTCCTCATTTTCTTGGGCTAAGATTGTTCAGGATGAGGGAGAGTGCCCATGTCCTACTCTAAAATTGTTTCCCCCCTGTATTCCGATGGGAATGTAGTATCCATTTCCTCCCCTCCGGCAGAAGTCATCAAGCAGAGCCGGGTGGTTTGGGGCGCTACTCTTGTGGGATTCTTCACAAAAAAACCACTTCACTTTTTGGTGGTTGACTCCTTTGCCCACAAAATTCGGGCGAAATTTGGGATCAAACATGTTGCGGCAAATGAAGATGGTTTCTTCTTCTTCCGGTTTGCATCTGAACTTTAATTGTCACTCTGTTTAGCTAGAGGCCCCTGGACTTTTGGAAGAAAACCAATCTTCCTCAAGTGCTGGGAGCCTGGGATGGTGCTGTCTAAGGACATTCACAGTTCTTTTCCAATCTGGATTTCATTGTTTAATGTTCCGACTGAGTTTTGGACCCCCTTGGGTCTTAGCTGGATAGCCAGCGGCGTTGGTAAACCTCTCTATCTTGACTCGTCCACTGCCCGAATGGATAGATTACATTTCGCAAGGATATGTGTTGAAGTGAGCAACATGGATACCCTGCCTTCAAAAATCAGAATTAAATCTGATGAGTTTGATCTGGCCAAGCATATCGAGATTAAAGTGGATTACCAGTGGAGGCCAAAACTCCATGGAATTGGATCCCCTGCGCACCAGAAGAGAACCAGTAAGAAGCTGGTGAATTCAGAACCACCCTCTGGGATATCAGGAGTACTGGAGGATCATTCCATGGCTTCGGCTTTGAATCGTCGCCTCAGAATGGTGCTAAATCTACTTCTGGCAAGAATTCTAACTGTAGGTCTGGTCCTGTCTCAGCATCTCTGGCTAGTGAGGTGGTCTCTTCTGCTCTGGGTGCTATCTCCGAAGGAGTCTCTCATGAGGTAGTTGTGGAATCTCAGATGGGGCGCGTGCAGGCTGATGTTTTAGATGGGAAATGTTATGAGGCTGCTATTAAGAAGCTTGATGTTTCCTGGTTAGTCTCAGATGCTGCCTTGCAGTCTTTGCCTGCTGAGGGTGCTCCCACTGAATCTTATATGAAAGGCTCATCTGAGAAGCCGTACTATGATATTCAGGTTACCAATCCATTAGATAAGACAGATGGATTTTCAGGTGAGGTCTTTCAGATGCAGATTGCCAAAATCCTGGAAATAATGGTGATTTGGAGGGATGTTCAGCCAGATGTGATTTGGTTTCCTTGAACCAAAAAGTCCCTAGCTCTGTCCTTGATGACTCCTCATCCGGTGGGCAGGGTCTCCTGTGGCTTTCCCGTGCAGAAGTAATTGAGCCTGGGCTGGCAGATGCTGATTCATGATGTAGGAGGCTCACATTACTCTCTTGAGGTTCTTGTTGGGGCGCATCACGTCTTGGACTCTTCCTCAAGAAATGCAGACCAGCTCTATGGGTCAATTGATGGGACTCATTCTACTATTTCTTCCTTAGCACATAAGATTGTTGTATCAACCCCTGACTCCATTAAGAGATTATCCTGCATATACTCTCTTGATGATTCACCCCAAGAAGGGAATAGCTCTGAGAACATTGAGGCAGCTCGGGATGGCTATCAACTGGGGAAGGCCCAGGTTGATGATATGATTCCTGTCCCCGTCCCAATGGACAACTGTTTGCATGAAGATACAATGTTAAATGAGGTGGATCCAATGTTTCAGGCTATCCAACAGGTCCTGGACTTAGATGACTCTAGTCGTCTCTTTGCTGCTACTCTCCCTGAGCATGAAAAACTTGTAATCAATTACCTGAACAATTGCTGGCAGGATGTAAGTGTGGAGACCAAATGTAAGTTCAACTCAGCCTTTTCTCTGGCTGCGGATGAACAAGGTTTCCCCCCCCCGAAGCTTCTCTGGCTGCTTTCCAATATTTAGTGGAGGATGACAATTCTCAGACCCACACTGTCTCTTTCTCTCCCGAGGAGGAGAAGGTTGTATTTGGAGTCCTGTATTCTCTGTTGAAAACGACAATGAGTTTTTCGGATATTCACATTAGGAATCAGGTGGATTTTTTGGCCGGTCTCCATGGTAATACAACTAAAACCCCGCTTGAAAATTCCTGGCAACAAACCAAATCTAGGAGGCGAAGAAAATCTGTACCCAAGAACTCCCGGACTCCTCATACTTGAGTGTATGGTGCGGTTGGCTCGGAAGTGGTCCTTTGTCAACCTTCTGAGGAGGTCTTCTGGGATTTTATAGAGTTGGGCTGCTGGATGGTTTCTCATATCCAACAAACCCATGACATTTCCTGGCTCTGGTGATGTGGATAAGCTTGGTTATAATCAAGTTGAGAATAACACTTGAGTTGCGGGAAGGGCCTTCAATTTTGTGTGTTGCATCTGCTTATTCCTGGATGCTGGAATTGCTTCTGCCTTTTGGGCTCTTGATGATGTGGTTCAATTTTAGCTTCGTTTTTCGGAGTGGCTTATTATTCGGAGTGCCCTGTCCTCTTAAAATCTGGAGTACTTTTTATTCGGAGTGGTGATTTATCCGGAGTCCCCAAAAAAAAAAGTCGGAGTGCTTTTTATCCGAAGTGGCTTTTTATCTGGAGTGCTTTTTGCCTTTTCCGGAGTGGCTTTTTATCCGGAGTGCCGTTGCCTTCTAAAAGGCCGGAGTGACTTTTTTTGCTCCGAAAATCGGAATGACCTATGTTGATTCCGGAACTCTAAATGGCCGGAGTGAAGATTCCAAAGTCCCTTGTGTTCCTCGGACGGAGTGGCTTTGGATATTTGTTTGTTTTTCCGTTTATGCTCGCCTTGGACGGAGTGGCTTGTTAGCAGGCTTTTTTTGCGCTGAGCCGGATGTGTCTCTGGCTGCTGCTAGTTTACTTCTGCTGTTGCCAAATTGTTGAGGGTGGAATTGGAGTTGCCTGAAGTTGGGTGAAGCTGCTAAATCTGATTATTCTGGATCTTGGTGGCTAGATGATACTGGAGTTCCCATTAGTGCCTTTCTTGTTGAATCTATTTTTTAGGTTTGTTTTTGTTGTGGGGCCGGGTAGCTTACGGTCGATTTAGATGAAATACACCTAGGTGAGGTTTTTCAATTTTCTTTTAATCGGTTCATGATTTTGTTCATGGTGATACTTAGGGTATGCCCTAACTCGTTGTTCTAAATCTAAATTGGCAAAATATTTAGAGTTAGAACATCGTTTTTTATAATTTTTATTTCATTTAATTCATTTAACTTACTTACCAAAAAAAAAGTGTGATGAGACTCAAACTGTTATGCTTGCCTTTGCAGATGACCGGTTTCCATATCTTAAGGAAGATAGGATGGCCGGTGATTGACCACAGGCTTAGGGTTTCTCTCCCGAGTTTTCCAATCTCGGTTCTGTCGCTTTCCCGGCCTTGGCGGCAGCGTCGCCGGCCATGGCCGGCTCCCAGGATGCTCCCCTGAGCACTCTCCAGAGACATGCTCGCGGCTTGGATACTTCTCCCACCTCCTTCCCTCCCCTTCGCGAAGATGCTCGGTCCCCGTCCTCTGGGCCCGATGCTGATTTCTTGGCCAATGCTAGGGAAGTGGGTGGCATCAACTGCACATCGCCTTTTTCGGCTGGTCCCTCTCGCTCTCCGCTTGCTGGTCCCGTCGTTCCATCTGCTAGTCTGAATCCGCCGGCTCCTTCTACTGGTACGAATGCTACTGGAGAGTTTGGGCCATCCTCTGCCAAATCCTGGTCGAAAGTAGTGAAGGACAAGCGTACTTTTTCCTTTTCGCCTCTCAAATTTTTTCCTACTCCTTCGGAGGCTGGACTTGATA
>JAODPA010117185.1:0-18650 GCA_025585075.1 Nepenthes mirabilis
ATTAGTAAAACAAAAATAAAATCTCAAATCCTTTGACAAATCTGCATGCATGCATGAGTAAAATAAGTGAAAAAAGTAAAATAACATATATGTATACTAAAACTGCCAAATGTAATTAAAAATAATTAGAAACAGAAATAGCTCAAGAATAGGGCGTAATGTTATTTATTTTAACATCTAATTATATAGATCTGACAAAAGGATACTTCTTTTCCTATTTCTCTGTTTATTATTCTTCTTTTTCTCTCTTCTTCTTTTCTTTCTCGTATGAAATGACCGAAATAGTATGCGTTAGGCCTTATAATCGAATTAGTATACAAGCACCACTGATGAATATGTTTGGTGCCATGCCAAACCCCTTCTATGTATGAGCGCCGCTTTGAGTGTACCTCGAGTGCCCTGATACTAAAATCTATGCTCAAACACCGCCTCAGGCGCTCCCAAATTTGAAATTTGCACTCAAGAGTGCGTGGATGTGTTTTAGGCCCCAATATGATTCATTGCTCCAAGTATATTTTAAATTTATACTGTATAATTAATTTTGATATATCTAAAATAAACTGATAATAATAAATCTAATTAGATGGGAACCGAGTATTACACCATTGGTCTCTTTTTAGATCTTGCTTGCACTGGTAGGTTTAAGCTTCATCAAATGTATATCAAGAGTACCTTTTTTAATGGGTTTCTCTAATAAAAAATATATGTTAAGCAACTAAAGGGATTTGTTGACCCTAAATTCCCTAATTATGTCTACTGGCTCAAGAAAATATTGTATTGATTAAAGCAAATCCTCCAAACTAGATATGATAGACTAACCTCATATTTATTGGAACATGATTTTCTAGAGGAGGAGTTGATAAGACACTCTTCATTCATCACGATAAAGTTTCCTTACTAGTTACTCAAGTTTATGTTAATTTGGCTTCTCTTTTCTCTCTCTCTCGATCCTAAATTTGCCAAAATTATGAAAAATAAATTTAAAATGAGTATAATGGATGAGTTAAATGTCTTTAAAGGTTTGCAAGTCAAACAACATGAAAATGATATTTTCATCTCTCAAACTATATACACAAAAAACCTTACCAAACATTTTGGGTTGGTTAACAAGAACCATTTGGTATCCTAAGAGTGTTAGTATTAAGTTAGATGTAGCTCTCTCGACAAGTGTTAACCAAACACTTTATTGAAGAATATAGGAAGTTTTCTCTACCTCATTGCCTATCAGCCTAATAATAGCATTTAGTGTCGGTGTTTGTGCATGATTCCAAGCTGACACAAATGAATTCACCTTAGTACTATAAATCGCATTATTAGATTTGTGAAAGACAATAGTGATATCATGCTTTGGCATTTTAGTGATTCTAATATTAGTTTAGTTGGTTATTTTAATACCAATTAGGCAAGTTGTGCTAGTGATTGTATAGCTTCTCAAGTGGCTATTTTTATATGGGCACTAACTTGGTGGCTTGGATGAACAAAACAAAAAAAAAATTATTTCCTTATTTATAACTGAAACTTAGTATATCACAGTTGAAAAATTTTGTATTCAACCTGTCATTGATGAAATGAATACTAAATGATTTCGGTTTTGATCAGGATAATATGATAGTATATTATGATAGAGTTAGTATTATTTTACATCTCTTGGAATCCTGTTTAATACTTTAGGACTAAACACGAATACGTTTGCCATCATTTCATATGTGAATTGATTGAGGCTTGCACTATGATGTTGAAACATGTTCTTATGGAAAATCAATTGTCCAATCTTTTCACCGTGCCTTTAGATGGTCTTGGGTTCAAAGCCTTGCAAAAAGCTCTTGGCATCTCTACTGGCTCCTATTTTTTTTTCCTCCATGGTCTCCTTGCATGTAGCTTAGGCTGCATCTCTTAGTTTAAGGCATGTTTTCACTCTTCTCATTTGAACATTTCCCTTCTCAAGTGTTTTGTTGAAAATAAAAACTAATAAAATTTTTGAAAGAAATTCCTTAAAGTTTAATCATATTTTGGCAATTCATCATTTTCCTCCTCGTGCTTGCTTTAGAATTCATTTGAACAGGCACAACTTTACCATGTGTTTAATAAGGGAAATGCAAAATGAATGTAAATAGAAACGTTGGATACAATGCTAATAGGAAAAATGCAAAGAAAGTATATTTTATAAGGAAATAATTAATCTAATTTTTTAAAAGATAAAGACTATATAAATTATATTGTATTAAAAAGTATTAATCAGATATGACTAGTTTTATCTTATTGATATTTGTACCTCGGTCTAACTTTTCGTGTTTTTTATTAGAATGCATTTATTATAATTTTTCCTGCACATTAATCCACTAAATTCAATGTGTTATATTGATTGAGATTTTGATTTATTTTATGTGTTTTTATTGATAATTTTAAGTGTGTAAAGTTAAACTTGATTTTGAATTAACCTTGAACTAAGTTTACATTAGTTGAAAAACCTTTTAGAATAATTTGTGTTAATAGAGTGTAATCATCTAAACCCTATCAAAGAATTTTAATTTCTTATATATAAAAGAAATTAAAAAAATGATGGGCACCTCTATCTAAGGGTTCAATCTAAGTGGGAGAATAAATGTTAGGGTTGGAAGTTCTAGTAGTGTTGGGTTTAATTTTCTCGTTATATATTTTCTGAACACACCAGGGATTCCATTGCTAGTACTAGTCTCCTCTGACAGTTTTAGTTTTGGAGGTTTCTCAACTAGATACGGCCGTTCCCTTCCCGTTCATGACCTTTTATGACCTACTTCATCTTACTGTGCTTCCATTTGAGTGGTTAACATCATCTCATTGATTATTCAACACGCAAGGTTTGAGTGGAAGCATCAATTTCACCAAAATCATGTTTCGTTATTTACGTTTTTCGATTCATTTATGTCATGTTTTTCAATTGAGTTTATCGTATGCATCAGTAGCATAATCCAGACTTGTCCGACTCCTGCTCTCTATTGGTGCTCATTGCACCTGACCTGCAGTTCCTAAACGCACTTGTGTGCATTTTGGCAATGTTTCCATCTAAGACATGCCTGTCTTGCGCTCATACACTGGCTTGTTTCTTCTATCGCTCATGCACCACACCAATTTCCTACTTCTTATTTCATGCAAAGCCTCATGCGTGCTCCACTTCTCCTGACTTCTATGGTTTCTCTATCTCCTTCGGTGATCATTCAAGTGTCAATTTCCTCCAAAACTTTCCGTTGTTGTCCACATCCGAGGTATGTTCTCTTCTTCTTCACTATTTCCTCTATCTTCTCCATGATTTGTTCACTCAGGGTTTGTGGTTCTCTATTCCCTAATTTTTTAGTGAGATTTATGATCTGTGGGCCTTTTGTGGGGATTAAGTGTCCTTACGGTTCTTGATATTGATTTGTAGGGGGATTCGTTGTGGGTTTATGTTGGTTTGTGTCATCCTTATGCTGGTCTGTGTTGTGGCTAAGTGTCGCTCGCTATTTGAGGTTTGTGTGGAGCTATTTTTTCTTGGGTGCTTTGCTATTGGTTAAGTGTCCTTGTAGTTCACGGATCGTCCTTGTGGTCCTCCTTTTTAGTTTGTGTTTAGGTTATCCATCTCATGCTTCTATGAGTGGTTGGGTTTATTTCCTGATATGAATTGAGTCTTGGTTATGTTGTTGTTTTTCAGATGGATAGCACCAAGAAGAAGCAAGTTGCCAAAAAAACTCCACATTGGACTTGCTTATGATTCTACATGATTTATTGATTCCTCCGTGGAGGATCTAGTCATTGTCAACTAAGTTGGAGAGAGAGGTGGATCTCCCCTCTCTCGATTAATTGATTTTACCTATGATTACCTTTAGGCGTTGGAAGCCTATTTTGACAAATTTAATTGCCCATTCCCCCTATTAGTGCAGGAATTTTTCACAAATATCGACAATGTTGACCTAGCCCCATCCTCTTTCTCGACACACATTCATGGCTGCAACTTAAAATTACTCCAGCCATGGTGTCAAGCACTCTAAATATTCCAGTGGTGTATCCCACTGTTTATCTCTACTCTACCTGCATGGTTCATCCCTATGATCACATTGACTCATACCTTCATGGTGCTCCCATTCATTGAATTGGAAAGTCCTTCAAAACCAAGCTTCTCTCCTCCAGTTGCCTTGTAGTATACTGAATTATACTGACCAACATTTTTTTAGTCACACAATTTTGCCACTTTTTGGCTAGACAAGATATTTTTCGTATATGCTCTTCTTATGGGTGAACCTACTGACTATCATCTCCCATATGTTAAAATATCATTTCTACATTTGAGGCCAAGAAAGACAACAACCTCCCTCATGGTTGTTTAATCCAACACCTAGTTTCGGGGCTTAGTGTTGCTTTCCTAATCTCCACCAGGTTTCTCTTAGGAAACCTATTGACTGGACTACCTTGGAGCAGAGTCTATCCCCATGCTCATATTTGCTCACCGAACTGACAAGATCTCTTGGCTGACCATATGCCAATTGATTTCCAATCTAAATTTCTCCCTGGGCTGTCCGAGCATCCTCTGTCCATTCGTGGCCTTCTTTGATTATGATAGGCATGCTCTCTTAGATGTCTAATCAACTCGTGTCTATTCATACCAAGGTCTCTTGGAATACCTCTCGCATTAATTGTCTAAAAGGTCATCTGGAGGAGCACGATGCCTTTGTCAGTGAGAGTTTTGATTGTTTTTTCACTAAGTTGCAAACCTTACAAGAACGGTGGACCAATTCAGAGCATTTTGATAATGCTGAGTAGTCAGTTACCCTTTTGTTTTCATGACAAAAAGAGGGAGTGTAGGTTGATAAGGGGGTTGATTTTGGGTTTGAACCTTTTTTGGATCATGTATGGAGTAATCATAATGGTGATTTTTATTTTGGTTTCTTGATTATTGTTAGTAACAATGTGGGAATTTAGTTTCCATGCTTATTTAGCAACTATGCTTCATACGTTATCTTTTGTGTTTATGCTGTATTCTAAGACTTTTTTATTGTTATGTGCTGTTATATTCATTTTGTTTCCCACCGTCTAATCCCCTGATAAACAATTTATGGCACAATATTTATTGTTTAAGCTAATCATGATGAACAGGAAAAACATGTGAAACTTCTTTGAGAAAACTTTATATGAACTGTCCAGCTGTCTATCTCATGTAATAGGATATATTTTAATATACTTAGGTTTTATTCAAATGGTGTTTGAACCTGTGACTCATTTGTTTTTAGTTACTAAGTGAGTTTATGATGGAATTGTCGAAGAGGAAGGTTGTTAAAGATTTTATAATTGGCAAATATCATAACTTGTCCTAGCATACTAATACGCACATGTCATCTACATGAGCATGAAATACAGCGAAGATTTGCATTGTGCTTGCCTAAGGTACGCTTGAAGAATGCTCGAGTGTGGAATACAGTGAAGCTTTACAACGTACGCACTTGATGCATGTCAATTGACTGCTTGTGCATTTTAAACAACAAGATTATGCTTGATGCACGCCTATTGAGTGCTTGTGCATGGAAAACAACAAGATCACACCTGATGTCATGCCTGAAGGTGCGCTTGTGCACCCTTGAGTTTGTTGTACCATGTCTAATGCACGCATGTGCTATGTACGTGTGTCGATTCGTAGTTTTTTGACTCTAGTCGGTTTTAACCATATTTTTCTGGACTATATAAATACCTTCTTATATCTACCCTAGTTGCCACACATTGAATGAGTGAGTGCTGAATACTAAATGTGTGGTGAATAAAGTGATTGCTTGGAGAAGGAAACTACATATTGTTAGGAGATTGATTTGTTTTGTTTTCACATCCATAAAAATTAAAAAACCCCATTTACCACTTGTTCCTACCTGAGATCTTTTGGAATTTCATTGGTGGCGTGGACACTGGATTTATAGTAGTATTTGGAGATTTACTGATAGTAAAGCTTAGTCTATACAAAGATAAAAGCAAATTTGAAGATTTTTTCGGTGCGAGTTTCGAGTTGGGAGTAAGTCAGCTAATATTTTGTACGTCTATATTATCTGAATTGTAAGTTGACTTTTTATAGTAGATCTATCTTTACTAACCGAAAAAGCCCGGAGTGTTTTATTTGAGAGCTCCTTAATTCTTGAGATTTTCCTTTGTCACCAATCATTATGTTAAGTTATTTTCAACATTAATTTTATTACTTTATTGGTAATAATTATGCTAGATAATTAATTAGTATTTGATGCATCTAGAATTGAGCACTCTTTACATTATTTAGTGTTCGAGATTTTTATACTTTTGCATAGTCATAGGATCTAAACTGTAATCCATGAGGGATTATCTATTTCTGTCAAATGGGCATTTTTGTTCAATTTTGGATTACTATGAATTACAACAAAAATAACAATTTTTTCATAATTATTTATTCACAAGTGCTAGACAATCATATTTTCATTATAGTTTTGGATTTAATTTTGTTAGAGTAAAATGATGTCAAACAAAAGCTTCATTATATTTTAAAGGTGATTCACATGAACCAATTTATATTTATAGGGGCAAATACTGTATTAAGAAAAGGAATGTTATGACGTGCTTTGAAGTCATTCATTGAGACGTTCTTTTAATTCAGTCATATTTTTGGAAAGCCCTTATTTGCTAACACTCTCCATGTTTTGTAGTATTTTATTGTATTGGGGGATTATTTGTTAACTCTTTTTACCGGTCATTGGAGGAGTATCTAATTGTGCGTGGTGGCAATGAAAGACATATTTTTTGTGGTGTTAAATGTTTGATAAAAGTTCATAAAACTTTTCATGTACTAACTACATAGAAGTAGAAAAAACAAAAGGCTAAAAGTGTCTTACGAATAAGTCACTGGTTAGAGAGGGATGTTGGGGTTCGACCAAGATACACACTACATGTCGTAGCGGAATAAAACCCGAATCCCCAGTCAAATGTCAACCACAAAATTCGTGAGCACAAGAAATATAATAATGCACAATATTTTTAACGTGGAAAATTCTTTTCAATTAAGAAAAAAATCACGGGATAAATTTCAAATAAATCTACTATAATAAGTGTTGGTTATAAATAATCCCCTCAAAAATCTTTTCATTATAATCTCGAGTGAAGAATGGTTGATTACAACCCTTTTAACACACTCAATAAGACACAAGAGAAATTATAATGAGAAATAAGAGTAATCAAACGAAATACATTCTAGAAATCTACTCTAGAATCACGTACCTGACCTTGACAAAGAACGAAATTCAAATTGGACCTCAACCGGATATCAAACTTCTTCCTTTTCTCTCTTATTTCTTTCTCTCTCTCTCTCTCTCTCTCTCTCTGATGCTTCTTGTATGAGAACCGACTTTGAAATTACCCTAAAACACAAAGCACGCATTTTTATACTGTGAGCCGTGCTCGAGCGCCCATCACGCATGGCGCGGGCACAGGCGCAGGCGCCCTCGCCTTCGATGCTTGGGCACCCGTCGGGCACGGGCGCCCCTAGATTCGGCATCTGGGAGCCCCTCGTGCACAAGCGCCCCTAGATTCGGCGGCTGGGAGATCCTCGTGCACAAGTGCCCTTGGCACTTGTTGTGCAGGCTAATACTCGCACGAATATTATGTGGCCTTTCGATAATTATCCATTTGTTATTGTTTTCATAAGAGAGTGACCAAAACCTAACAAAGGGCAGTAGCGTTGGCTTAATCATCTAATGGGAAAAAATCTCTCTTAGACGAGATGGGCCCACATGTGCTTGGAATAAAGAAGTTACTCCAGAACGTTTCTTCATTCCTATCTCAAGTTATCTGTGAGACGGATTTAGACTATAAGGATTTGAGTTCGTCACTGAATTGTAGGAGGAGAATCATTTCCACGCGCTCATTGTGGAAGGATGTTCCCCCTTCAATTCTGTAGACACTTCCAAGGATCATGAGCAATTTTTCTTTGGCAACTGGACATAAATAGCCTTAATGCTCTTAGCTCTTTCTAGTGTCATTGTGGAATTTGTAGAATACTTGTGTGTGATAGGTGCTAGATTTAGGGCCTTTTTTAAGGTTATCATTGGCACAATAGGAATGATGTAATCACCTATCTTTGACTTTTATGTACTAAAATATAAAATTTACACGGTGCTTCCATTATCCAATGGCTAAGGATCAATGGCATAGAGCATTTCTTGTACTTCTATAAAAATTACAATAAGAGTTTTGTGGACTAGGAACATATATAAAGTCAAAACAATGAGAGTTCAATGAGGATCATTTGTTGGATAATTAAATATGAATTCTAAAATGCTTAGAGTTGTAAGTATTGATGTCATTATATAGGATCAATACCTATTTGGGTGGCCATATTTCCATGGCATAGTTGTAAAGATAGAATGACTTAAGGTGATGGAAATGAATATATCATGTATGGAAAGAACCATAATATAAATTGTTCTAGGTTGTAAATGTCAAAAAGTTAGCTGTATTTCTCATGAACAATATGCACAATATGTGATTTCCTAATCAGTTTATTACATTGGAAAAAGTATGCAACTACGACTCAATAACGCCACTAGAGTTGGCTTGATCATCCAGTGGGAAAAATCTCTCAGATGAGATAGACGACTAGTGCTTGGAATAAAGAAGTTACTCCTGAACCTGTGAGCATTTCTTCATTCCTATCTCAAGTCATCTGCGAGACTGTTTTAGACTATAAAGATTTGAGTTCATCAATTGATTGTTGGGTAGAATTGTTTCCAAGTGCATTGTAGAAGAATGTTCCCTTTTCAATACTATAGACACTTCCAAAGAGCATGAACAATTTTTCTTTGGCATTGTGGAATTTGTAGAATACTTGTGGTGTGTGATGGGTGCTAGATTTAAGGCCTTTTAAGATTTTTATTAATACAATTGGAATGATGTAATCATCTATTTTTGGCTTTTATATATTGAAATATAAAATTTATAAAGAGCTACCATTATCTAATGGCTAAGGATCAATAGCATAGAATGTTTCTTATACTTGCTCTAAAACTTACAACAAGTGTTTTGTGGATTAGGAACATATGTAAGTCAAAACAATGAGGGTTTAATGAGGATCATTTGTTGGGTAGTTAAATATGAATTTTAAAGTGCTTGGAGTTGTAATTACTGATACCATTGTTAAAGATCTATGCCTATTTGGGTGGCCAGAGTTTCTATGGCATAATTGTAAAGACAGAATGACTCAGTGTGATGAAAATGAAGATATCATCTATGAAAAGAAACCCACAATAAAAATAATTTTAGACTATAAATGTCACAAAATTAGCTGAATTTCTCATGAATAATATAAATCATATGATTTCCTAATCAGTTTGTTAAAGAGGAAAAAAGTATGCAACTGCAACTCAGTGTGGTAAAGAGAAAAAAAGGAAGGCATTGGTGATAGCAGAGGATGAATAATTGCTTTCATTGTTCATCCTCTTCCTTTCAAGGCTTTGTATTGCATATGAAATTTTTTTGCCGTCAATGTTGGACCTCTAAAACTAACGAGTATGACTTCTATTTCTATGAGGGTGGACTAAACCATATATACGTGAACCCATCCACAGGAGCCATGTATTGAGTAAGCATAGGGACTTGAACTAGATGCCACTACGGGGCATTCTCATTTTCTTCTATTGAGGAAATGGTTACATAATGTGCTTTGGTTCATTGAAATCTCTGAATGTGTTTGTGAAGCCTTCTTTTTGTCTACAGTCTTGTTGTGAGCACTAAATGTCTCCGATTGTACTGTCAAAATATGAAATGTAATTGATATCAAAATGATCCTAAAAAGAAAATTATGTTGTAGGAACAATTGTGCAGAGAAGCTTTATGGTTGGAAAGATTATGAAGCAATTGGACGATGTGGTGTTGACTTGCTTGTTGATGATTTTACCGGCACATCCATCAACAAAATGATGGAATGTTTGAAGTCAGGGCAATCATGGTCAGATCAGTTTCCTTCAATGAAGAGGTCCAGTGATGATGAGCTTGTTGGTGTTACCTCTGTTTCATGGTCAGATATTTATGGCCATAGTAACTAAGAGCCCATTGTACGAGGATGATGAGCTTCTTGTTGTTATTTGTTTCAAGTGATGCGGCTGAAATTAACAATGTAAATTGAGACTTGAGAAGAAACGAAGATCATCATAATGGCCAACATAGAGTACCTGATCTAAATCTGAAAGGGATTCAATGTCACCCGCAGCCACATAATACATCGGAGCCTCATATTGCTTCATCTTTTTCGAATGTGGTGCTTATAGATTGCAGCATTTATTTTTGTTTTTTCCCTCTTGTCCTATTGTGCTCCATTTTCTGAAGGAGTGTTGATGCAATTGAATAGGCCTCAACAATCCTACTGCGAAGGCATGAAGATGCATGCAATGAGTTTTCAAATTACGGAGATGGGGGAATCAGTTTCGGATCTGAAAGATAACAATCTAAAAAACTCAAAAGCAATTGTAAGCTTGGTTTTAGTTGTTTCTGATATTTTTGTAAATAATCGATTAGCAGAGCTAGATACAAACCCATGTCTTTTGCAAATACGAACTAGCACAAATGAATTCCAGATCCACTGAAATGATGAGTTTGCATTTGGACTTGCCCTAGCTGTAAAATTTGTTTTTCTTGTTGCTTTTGCCACTTTCAGGGAAGCAACAAACTAGTAGCAGCATTAAGTTCTTGGAATTGCATAATATATAGGCATGCATTTATGTTGTTTATGTACATTCTGATGTAGGGAAGGGGGGGGGGAGTAGAGGAGGAGAAGGAGAACCGAAGGAAGAGAGATAGAGGGAGAATAGAGATCAGAGAGAGCGGTAGAGACCAGAGAGGGAGTAGACCAAGAGGGAGAGGGGAAGGAAAGGACAATTACTTAAATTCATTTAATTCATTAATATAGAACCAAATAATAGAGTTTTAGTCCTATATAGGAAATTCGATTCTTATAATAATTTGGAAACAAAATTAATCTAAGAACTTCTAAGTGGAAAGAAAATCAAATCTCGTTTGGGAAAAAAATCCATCATACTTGGGAAATTAAATCAAATCAAATCTTTAAATCAAACTAAATCAAATTAAATATATGTATTCATTTAGAAATAAAATCAAATTATATATTTGCATCTATGATACCCGCATCAATTCTTCCGAGTGCTGGGACTCAACCTTGTTGAGTAAAATTTCTGTAATTAATTTCCCAACCATAAGCTAAGCAGCTGTGCAATCTTCCTTATACGGTGATAGACATGTGTGAGTGGGAGCCGAAATCTGACCAAGTGACCAATGTATTCAGAAGGAACTAGACTTGGGTTTAGAGATATGCAATCTTGTTGACTCTAATAGTTTCAAAAGATCTAGGTATAACTGTTGGAATGTCTCTCAAGAGATCTATGCATTCTTGGACTTTGGTAGGCCAACCCAACGAACAATGAAGCGTTGAACCGCTCCATCCTGGTAAATATAATTTGCTCATCTAAAATAACATTAAATTTATCATTGTATACCGATAGAGGGGAGAGTTGTACAGAATTAGGTGGACATTCAATATATGACCCATTTTGGGGTACATCAAAGGAATTAACAGGTGGAAAAAATTATCTTTATAAGCAATTAAAATTTTAACATTGAAAGTATGATGAAAATCAAAATAAGATATAATATTAATAACATTTGTATTTGATTTAATCCGTTGTAAATTTTTAAATGGACTAGCACTATGAGCCTGCAATTTAGAAATGTGCTCATGTAGGTACTGCTCTGACTTGATTCGAACCATAACATAATCTCTTACATTGAATTCAATATTCTTTTTATGTGTATTAGCGCAAAGTTTATATGAGGTATTACTTGCCTCAAATTATATATTGATCTCGATGTGCAAGTCATGAAAGTATTATGCAAAAGTTTTGGCCGTCATGAGCATACTAACATATGGAGATATTGGGATAAGGTTAATAGTTTTCGAGGTTTGTAACTATATATAATTTCAAATGAACTCATGCTTAGAAATATATTGACAGAGTTATTATATGCATGTTGGGCGGTGGGAAGGATCAAATCCTAATTCCTGAGATTGTCTTGAATCAAATATCGTAACAAGTTACCTAAACTTTGATTTATAATTTTTGTTTGACTATCTATTTGAGAGTAGTAGGCAGTGAAAAACTTTAATTTGGTATTAACCATATGTCACAGGATCTTCCAAAAGTGATTGGTAAAATGAACGTCTCTATTAAAAATAATAGTTTTAGAAAAATCATATAACTTGACAATCTCAACAAAGTAAAGGTAAGAAATTTAAAAAGTATCAATAGTCTTTCTACACGGAATGAAGTGGACCATTTTAAAAAAACTGTCCACAATAACAAAGATGGAATCATATTGATTAGGGGTACATAGAAGCTCTAATACAAAGTCGATACTTACGTCCTACCAAGGACCATTAGTTACAGGTAGAGGAATGTAAAGGCTAGTATTTTGTATTTTATGTTTCACTAACTGGTATGTTCGACAAGTATTGACAATTTTGGCTGCATTTTTCTTTAAATTAGGCCAAAAAATTGCCGCTTAACCTCTATTATTTTGTCACATCCAAAATGGCCCAATGGAGCACTAGCATGAATCTCCTAGATTATGAATTCTCAGATAGATGTTTTAGAGATGCAAAGTTTATCAAATTGGAATAAGTACCGATCCTGAATATGAAAACCTTCCGTGGTATCTAAGTGTCCACATTGTAAAGTTAGGAAGATTTTACTAAAATTAGGGCAGTATTCGTACTCTTCTTTAAATCTTTCAAAACCAACAATCTTAACTTGAATAGTAGATAATAAGAACAGGCATCGACTCAAGGTATCGGCTACTTGATTCTCGACTCTCCTCTTTTGTTTCAAAATAAAAAAATAGGTTTGTAAATATTCAATCTACTGACCATGCAAAGTTTACTAAACCAGAACAAGTACCGATCCTAAATATGAAAACTTTCTGTGGTGTCTGAGTGCCTACATTGTAAAGTTAGGAAGATTTTGCTAAAATTAGGGTAGGACTCATACTCTTCTTTAAGTCTTTCAAAATCAATAATCTTAACTTGAATAGTAGATAACAAGGACAGATGACGACTCAAGGTATCGACCACTTGGTCCTCGACTCTCTTCTTATGTTTCAAGACAAAAAAATAAGATTGTAAATATTCAATCCATTGACCATGCCTATAATTTAATTCTTCTTAGAGCTAATAAATTGAAAAATTTCATAGTCAGAATAGAGGACAAACTCCTAAGGTAACAAGTAATAGCGTTAATAACGTAAGACCTATATAACAACATACAGCTTCTTATTATAAATAGAGTATCGTAACTTTGTATCATTTAACTTTTCGCTAAAGTAGGTAATTGGGTGGCGTTTTTGACTAAAAATTCCTCCTATTCCTACACTTGAGGCATAATACTCTACTTCAAACATTTTGAAAAAAATCAGGGAGTTGCATGACGAGGGCCATTGTCATCCTCTCTTTTATAATTTTGAAAACTTTGGCAATATTATGAGACCAATTAAATTATTCTTCTTTATGAACTCAGTGAAAGGAGTCATGATTGTACTAAATTTCTTGATGAATTGGCAATAAAATGTAGCTAAGTTGTGAAAACTGTGAACTTTATGGATGGATTTGGGTTTAGGTTAATTTATAATTACTTGGACCTTTGTAGGGTTAGCAAAAACACCATTAGAAGAGATAATAAAGCTCAGGAAAGCTACTTTATCTAAAAAGAAGGAACGCTTCTTAAGATTAGTAAACAAGCTTTCTTTTCTAAGAGTGAGGCGAACTTGTGTGAGATGATTCAAATATTGTTCACATTTCTTACTACAAATGAGAATGTCGTCAAAATAAATCACTAGAAATTGGCCCATGAAAGGCCATAAAGCTTGGGTCATAACCCTCATAAAAGTACTTGTTGTATTAGATAGTCCAAAAGGTATGACTAACTACTCATAAAAGCCGTCATTCGTCTTGAAAGCTATTTTTTACTTATTCCCTAGACGAATTCTGATTTGGTGATAACTACTCTTTAAATCTATTTTAAAAAAGATTGTGGTACCATCAATTTTCTATAACATGTCATCAAGTTTAGGGACGAAAAAACGATATTTTACGGTGATTTTATTAAATGCTTTATTGCGACGGACCATGTTTCTTGACTGAAATTCAGTAGAGTTTTCACAGTAAAACGGCCGCCAAACAAATACAACATGTATAGAAATCCTTGTATAGCACAATATATAACAACATATTATAACACAGGTTCCAAAAATAGCCACACCAATACGTGGCATTAACATCAAAACTCTAGATATAACGTTGGTTCAGATAAGATGTCACTAGATACCCAAATAAACTATAACAACTTGCAGAAGTACGTACATCTATCAACCACAGCGAAAACTATACTACGAGTATATCATCATTATTATATACATACATTAATATACAAAAACATCAATAATGATACAAAATACTCCACCAGATACAAAATCACAAAACAGAGTCCACAAGACTTTTCCTTCAAGATTTGCAACCTATCCAACTCCTAAACTCTACTTAGCCTTATCAGGCAGGAGGGTGTACTCATTTGGAAGAAAGAAAGTAATAATGGTGAACTAAATACTCAATAAGTACAATATAAGTAAAAACAATAGATAATATATGCAAAATAAAGTAGAGGGAGGATATAAAAGTGAAATGAAGATGTATAAACATGAAATATGAATAAATACATTTTTGGAGATCATTTATCTTTCCCATTTTACTTATTCTTCATTTAGATTGTAAAACATGTAGAAAGTCCATTTAATTTTGCGGACCAGGGCTAGTAGGTCTTACCAGCTAACGGTGTGGTTGAATGAGAAAAAAAATGTGTATATTTTCACACATTCTAAGGCACAACCCACGCAATTCAATACCCCGTGGTGAGCGGTATGCCTTTAGCTTGATATATGGGGCCATCACATATGCCACAATGTCTCCCATGGCTCAGAGGTAATCTCGTGCGTTTACAATAATATCCTAAGAAATGTCAGAAAATACTACCCTCTGAAATTTAATCATTTGTCCAATTACACATTTACTTATTCTTAGAAAAATTCTATACTTATTTATAAAATATTGTTCTCACTCTGGGAGAACGGTCCATCAAATATAACATATTATGAAATTTTTTTCTTATACTTTTCATCATTTGTATAGTTCTTATAAATTTAAGTTTCATATGACTCAAATTTCATGCAAATTAATATAAAGCATGCAAAAATTGGAAAAGTCTTGCCATCATGAGCCAAATATTACTTTAGAACTTTCGGACAATAATTTCCTTTACAAATGCATACAACGTAATTTCTGGAGTATATACAAGATAACGTAAATAATGTACATGTGAATAAATATCCTAATCCATGTTCGATAATTTTTTCGGAATACGAAAAATATTATATACAAATCATATGTGAACAATTTTCAAATATTCGAATTACCCACATTCATAAATCTAAAGTTTCAAATTCCTAAGTCCAAATCAAGCATAAATTTCAAGGGAATCGGGTAAAACTGAAGGGGGCGAGGATCAGGGTTTTTCCGTGTGAAAACCATACAAATCTCACAAATCAGAAATGAAATTTGGGTATTTACATGCTTAAATTATAAGTAATATAAAATATAAATTTAATCCGATATTGGAACGAGGATACCTGAAAAAAACGTAATGAAAGTGTAAAGAAACAAGAGAAAATGGCATGAGTGTACTTGCCTTGATTCGATCTATCACTTCTCTAACTAGTTTGAGCTTAGAATCTGACTTGGGAACCTTAGATTCTTCATTCTCTCTCTACTTCTTCGAGCTCTTTCTCTCTTTCTCTTCTAACGCGGGAAGTCGAAAAATGATCGTTCGAAACCCTTGCGGCCCTTTTATATCGCAACCCTGGATTGGGGGCCTGCGGCGCAGCCTAAGGCGCCTGGCAAGCGTCCCTAACCTTCTTACACTCCCGAAATTTAATTTTTTAATATGTATTAAGCTTAATTTTGATTATATTATTTTAATAACCTCTTAATTACTATGTTATAAAAATCGAAACCTCACATCTACTATTCACACACATCTGCTATGATCTATCATTCTTAGGTGTTAAGAGAGTGGGTACCGCACATGGACTTGTATTTTCTTAGGTAAATCTTTTACGAAGAAGTTCTTCAACTTGTTGATGGAGTTTAGCATACTTAGTAGGATTCATCCTATAATGATGGAGGTTTAGGAGAGATGCACCTAGAATGAAATCAATAGCATGTTGAATCTTATGTAAATGTGGTAATTAATTGGAAAGGTCTTCGGGGAAGACATCTTGAAAGTTTTAGAGAAGTTGACGGGCCTCATTAGAAATTAGTATAGAAGAGTTTGGAAGGATTTTGAGAACGATAACAACAAACACAATAGACTCATTTATAGTTGCTCGTTTAAATGTTATGGGACTAATGATATGTAACCCTTTTGTTACTACCACAACCCTTTCTTTGTTGGGATTATCGGTTTTAAGGGTAAGGGATAGAGGTAAATCTTTTTTCCTTATGAACAAATAAGCAGGAATTGGAATGATATTGGATTGTCACATCCAAGTTGTATAGCTAAGGGTGTCCGAGAATGATATGACTCACTTCTATTAGTATAATATTACACCAAATGTGATTTTTGTACTCTAAGAATTGAATGGGTACAAGATAATATTCTTTAACAGGTATAGAAGATGTGTCAATTTACAAAATGCTATATGATTGAGGATGTAGGACAATTTTTAACCCCAACGAGGCATAGTGTTAGTTGAGACCACGTTGATACAATTATTATTATCCATGATAATCTTACAAGTCTTGTCATTTACTTTGATATAATTATGAAAGATAGCATGACGATTAGCATCATCATGCTATCTTTCGATTATGTCAAGGTGCATTATACAACGCTCAGAAATGGCTTATCAGGGAAGGAAGAACACGAGTCTAGGTTAGAGGGGTTAATCTTGATGCAGTCTACAAATATGTTAATATTATGACTATCTAAGCCATCAAACTCCTCTTAGGTCCATATATTTATTCAATAGGTTCCTTGTTTATTCCATCTTGTGCGCTAATTAATAAAGCTTTACTTAGATATTTGGAAGAAATATATCTAAAACCTTTACAATTAAAGAATTATAATTGAGAATTTCTGCTCGAAATTTTAACACCCTTTCCTTAGACTTCCCTTGTAGGGGAATTTATGGATGGAAGAGATTCTATGACAGACTTATAATTTGGAGTAGGAGTATGTAATGTGGATTGACAACACGATGTTTTGGTAACTAACGTGAAGTCACGAACCAAATTGTACGTATGGCCCAAGGTGGTTACTTCATAGAGGACAAGTTCTCTCTTGAGGTTCTCATATAGTCTTTGTCGGAACCTACTTAGTGTCATAGTCTCGTCCTTAATGATGTGACATCTCATCCGAAAATCATTGAATTGAGTCACATACTTCGTTACAGATCGATTACCTATCGAAGGGCATTCCATTGGTCTAGCAAATTGCTACTGTATGAGCAAGGTAAGTATTTTTCTTGAAGACGTCATTTTATTTCGGTCTAACTCCTAATAGGGGCTGTCTAGCGCTTAACAAGGTGGTTTTCAACACTTTTCTAAAATAATTGAGTATTTTCGGTCAACTTGATGTTAGCAAATTGAACTCTTCAATCTTCTAACACGCCATACCATTTAAAGAAATGATCCATATCTCGAACCCATTGAGTGAAAACTCAAGAGTCCAAACAACCGTCAAAAGTAGGGGCATCCAGTTTGATATTTTTAAAGAGGTGTTCATCCGGATCCCGCTCTTGATCATAGTATTGGGGCCTGTATTCATGTCTACAAAGGGCTCGACTGTCTTGTTTTTTATTAGTGAGTATTGTTATGTGATGCATCAGAGTTATCATCATCTAACGAGTAAGGCCCTAGTTCTAAAGTGGTAACTTGATTTGTGAGATCGAAATTTGTCTGACGAGTAGCGGCCAGGTCAATTTGAATGATAATCATGTGTTTTTATAATTGTTGTTGATTGGAAACTAATTATGCTAACTGTTGACTTAGAGTTTCAAATTGGTTAGAGTTCATGATTAGGTCAAAGATATGATGGGAAGTAATGTGTCCACTTCGCAAGTGCATGCATCACCAATACGGCTAATGGGATTGAGATCAATAAATAATTAATGCAATCTAATTTTTTTTTATGAGATTTCATTTGGTTTAGATCATGTAAACAAGAACTGCTAATCTATTAAAATAATAAAATAAGAATCAATTGCAGTGCGCTTGTATCCACTATGAAGGTAGTTATAGGATGTAAAAAAAAAAATTTTTTTTTGTGTTATTAGCAATAAAATACTACTAAAAGCAAAAATATTATTATTCCACACAAATAAAACTAAATACTATTAAAGAAAAACAAAAACATGTTATTCAAAATAAAATAAAACAAACAAAGCTGAATATTAGGATAATCGGACCTACTTACATGAAATGGTCTTATGATAAAGATCTTTTACTGTCTGAATTTTGTTTACTTTTT
>JAODPA010117196.1:0-18649 GCA_025585075.1 Nepenthes mirabilis
TTATTTAAATTGACACTCGTGATGAACTCTCCTTTTGCTTCTGAGACTTCGAAACCGAGCTCAAATGCCGATACATGTCGGAACAAGCGACGGCATAATCGAGCATTGCCCGAAAGAGCTCCGGCAACCGGGTCTTAAAACTCACCAACGACTTCTCCCTCACGTGCAAGCACTGCTTCCGGTATGCTTCCTCGTCCTCCACCAACCTCACCTCTGCCGCCACCACCACCGCCTGTTTCTCTGCCACGGCATCCCTGTGAGCCCCACCCTCGGGCCTATCCGGGTCTGCCTCATCAGCTGCCGCCGCCCTCCGCTGCATGTACTTCGCATTCCAATCTTCAAACTGCCGGTTCTTCCTGTGGAGATCCTTCCTCGACTCCTCGCACTTCTCCCTCAGCTTCATCTCGTCCTCTTGCTGCTGCACAACCGTGTGGATGACGGCTTCGAAGTTGTAGATTGCGCTCTTGGCGAGCTCATCCGGAAGTTTCTCCAGATGCTCATTCCAAGCGAGCAGGAGAGCCTGCATGGGAGGGTTTTGGGCATGTGGAGGCGACGATACTTTCTCCTTCAAGCTGCTCTCTATCGGAACAAGGTTCAGCTTCAGCCACTCCTTGAGGGTTCGAATGTACTCTCTTTGAAACCGAGTCATCTTGTCAAACTGGCCGTGCCACTCCTGGACGATGGCCCACAGCTGGATCGTGCGGTGATGGTGTTGCTCGGTGGTTTCCTGGACCGACTGGGTGATATCGACGGCCTTCAGGGCTGCCACGATCTTCAACTGGTTCTCGTGGTGCACTTGCATGGCTTCCCACATCATCGCCATCCTACGGTCCACAAACCAAAATACAGAACATCCACAAGGAGTCAACAAAAAAAGTAGACAAGAAATGAGGATATTACTACAAGTTTACTGCAATTCTATAAAAAAAATATGATAGTGATGCTGGTCAGCTGATTTTATTTATTTATTTATTTCTTTTTCTGATGATTGGGCGTATATAAGAAGTGTCATATTACCCGTTTCTGTAGAATTACAATGAACTTATAATAAGAGTAGCATTGCTCATATTTTATGAGGTCACCGTTGACACTTTTCCTGAAAATAAAGTAATATGCAAATGGTTAATTCGTATTTTTCGAATCAAAAAAATATTATCTATCGATTTGATGGGTATGGCGAGGAGTGGACCGGCCTAATACATAAGTGGATAAGAGGCCCAGATACCAACGGCCCAACAGAATATACCATAAAACTTATCAGGCAATAGCACACAAGGGGAATGACCTGAACAGATAAATATTAAAAGATCATAATAAGCTATTTAATGGCCGGATACTGAGGGAGGCTGAGTCAATCGGATAGCTAGTGGTCAGACGGTCTTGCCATTGAATTGAGATGGTCGTTACACATGCAAGTAACACCACTCACCGCTGAACAGAAGCGTCAACAGGCACATATATTGATTCCAGGCAACCACCAACCAAACGACGCCTCTTATTATAAATAAATCCTCTCCTAAAAAGAGAGGACAACAAAATGAGAGGAAAAAAAAAAAAAGAAAACTAAAGCCACTTAGTCAGACGAGTGCACCGTCTTCTATACATACACTCATCTCCATCCTCTCTACATTCACTATCTATTTCCTTATATCTTTTACATCTGAATAGAAAGATCACTGATTTAAATATCGGAGGATATATCGAGGAGTAAGTCCCATATACCTTTTACCTTTAATTTGTTTTATTGTGGTGTGTAGGATCCAAATATAAAATTATGAATATTAGACCCATTATTATTCGAACGTTCAAGCGTGACAAAGTAATTACCTAATTTGCACATCAATTCGGGTTTTTGAGACACATTATTGGCATCGTCTATGAAAACATAATAATCAAGCCACCCAATTGAGAAGAGAGAACATGGCCAACACTAAGATCCAGACAAGCATATCATCCAAGGACATCATTTCTCATGGCAACAACCCAACAAAGGGTAGCCATAGAAATAATCGTTTGACCACGAATGTAAATGTGAAAACGCTAGCGGCTTAGGTTGACTCAATGTCCAAGGTTCTTAAAACCCTCTGGAACAGATTAGAGGGACACCTATTGGGGATTCCATCCTTCAACTCCCAGACTTCTGCATCCAGAGAGAGGAATTGGAGGAAAAAGCAACCATCCAAGGAGGTGATTCTACGACCTAATGACTTCGAAGCCCAAGAAGCCACAAGTGAAAGGGTCCAAACTCGGCTGAAAGGCCGATTAAATTTTGGAGCACGGGATAAAAGCTCAGAACAACAAAACTTGCGCTGTTTCCGAGAAATTGGAAAACCTTCAATTCGTGAAGAAGCTTCATGCAGCACTCTTCCGGAAAAAGTCCATAGCCGACATGTCCCACACGTCTTATCGAACCATTCGAAGTTGAGGACATTCTTCAACACAAAAAGGCTTGCGTCCACCTCTCAGGTAGAGAAAAAGATTTGAAAGATCGAGCAACAACTATTATGAGGAAATATGGACAGATATTCAGCCGACCTAGGCAGGTTGCCATTTACAAAGGAGATCAAGATGCATCGACAACCACTTAAGTTCAAAATGCCAATCTTAGAACTCTACAACGGAAATTTTGATCCCATAGACCACTTGGGTCATTTTTGCACATTGTTAGGATTTCAGGGCCTAGATGATCCGACCTTATGTCTCTACTTCCCGCTAACCGTCAAAGGAAATGCTCGAATTTAGTTTTATCGGTTGGCACCAAATTCGATTCGAACATTCCAAAAGTTGGCTGATAAATTCCTATCGTAGTTCGTATCCAGTATAAGGGAAAAAAAAGCCATCGTAGCACCTTAGCTGCATCCAATACAACGCGAAGGCCCAAGGAATATTAAAACTAACCAATGAGGTAAAATTGAATTCCTTTATGAAGACTGTGCAATTGGGCGAGTTCTTTAAATACTTTGTTCAGTAAGAAGCCAAGATCTTTCTTAAGGCGAAAACCACCACCCGAGCATACATTGTCACCGAAGAGGCCAACGAAGCAAGGAGGCTGAAGTACACAGATCTAAATCCGGTATCAGCTAGTGGAAATAAGAGGAATAGAAACAATTCCATTGCCTGAGATCCAAAAAAGCAACCAAGGACAAAATCAAGTCTCAGAAGGGAGTACAGACTCTTGAATCTAACTCTTTTGAATGACACTCGGACGAATGTCCTGATACAGATCCGAAATGAGAAGTTTTTAAAGTGGCCTAAACTGCTCAAGAACCTGGAAGGAGGAGACTAGTCGAAGTACTATTTCTATCATCGATCTTTGGGTCACAATATTGAGAATTGAAGAAGATTTTCTGCCACAAAACCTGGAGGAAGCCCAACGCATTAAAAGGACAGCAAGTTGGTAAACCCTCATGGACAAAAAACTGTACCGAAGAGAGTACTTCATTCCTTACATGCGGTGTTTCATGCCAATCGAATCTGACTACGCACTGAGTGCATCTCGGAGTTTGTGAGTTGCACATAAGAGGTAAGAACTTGACGTTCAAGGTCATGCAATAAGGATACTATTGGCCCACGATGAAGAGAGACGCTATAAAATTCGTAAAGAAATATGAAAATTGACAAATCCACAGTAATGTCTTTCATCAGCTATACATAGAACTCCAAATCCTACAATCGCCCTAGCCGTTTCTCAGTGGGGGCTCGACAAATTAAGCCTATTACCAATTGTGTCAGGATAGAGAAAGTTCATTATAGCCGCCACATATTACTTCACAAAATGGGTGGAGGTCTCACCATTGGCGAGAATAACCAAGCAAAATGCGATCAAGTTCGTTCAACGGAGTATCGTTTGCAGGTTTGAGATTCCCAAGATGATAATGATCAACAACAGAACCAATTTACCGGCAAGAGATTCACAAAGTATTGCACAAATTTGAAAATCAAGCTAGTTCTTACTTCTGTTGCTTATCCATAAACGAACGGGTAAGTGGAGGTGACGAACCAAACCTTACTACATGAGTTAAAAACGAAGTTAGAAGAAACAGAGGGCTCCTAAGTGGATGAGCTGCCCTCTGTATTGTGGTCCTACCGGACGACTCCAGGGAACCAATACGAGAAATACTATTCAACTTTTATTATAAGATAGAAGTGGTCATTCTGGTAAAAATCGGGCTAGCCAACTTTCGAATCGAAAGTTTTAACCCATAAAATAATTCCTAACTTTTAAAAAACATCCTGATTTGCTCAAAAAAGTCCAAGACGCGGCAAGGCTACGAACAGCGGCTTACCAGAAACAAGTTGCTCCGTATTACAATAAAAATGTGAAAACTCGTCAATTTGGGATGGGGGACCTAATTCTGAGGAGTATAGAGACTACGGGCAAGACCGCTAACAGAAACAAACTCTCCACAAATTGGGAGGAATCATTTCTAATCTCAACCATTTTTTTAAAACGGTACGTATAAACTACACACTTAAAATGAAAAACTGGTTCCGAGGATATGAAATACCATCCACCTCAAAAAAAATATTATCAATAAACTTCTATGGGATAGAAGTATTGTGCACCACATATGGAGTGCTTATATAATGTGTCAATTCATATTGATGACAATAAAATTGCTTCACATTTGTTACATTAATTGTCCATTTGTGTGCTTGTATGTTATTTTATGAATACAAGCGACGATGACTAACCTTAAGTCAGGTGAAACTCTCACCTGTTGAGTCGACCTGCTAAAAGTATAGTCAAGACCTCCATTGAAGCAACCGAGCAGCCCAAACGATAGTCGAACACAAACTATCATATAAAGACCAGGAAGGCTTGCATACCAAAGTCCAACCCCTTTTTAAGAGATCAAAATAAAAGAAAACTTAGAGGGTTTCTCAACATGAGTGCTATAATGTCTTCCCACAGGAATAAGCATCGTCAATCAAATACAATCTACAACTAGGATCAGACGCATGAGTGCAGTGATATCCTCTCATGGGAATGAGTACCATTAGTCAAATGTGATAGACAAATCAAGGCCTAACAAAGTCCGACGACAATGGCAACCACGCCTAGTCGGCAAGCAATAAGCTTTCCTAACTAGAGTGTTATGACGTCCTCTCACAGGAATGAGTGACATTAGACAAGCACAATTGACCAACTAGGGTCCGACCAGGCCTAACTACAATGGCAACCATGCCTAGTTGACAAACAAAGAACATGTTGAACAAAAATTCAGCATAAAAGAACAGCATCAGTGACAATGATCGAAACAATTTAGCTGATCTATTAATGAACAAACATTTACAACACAGAGAACCAAGCTTTCATGAGAAAAGTTACAATGGTACTGTCATTTGCCTATGCACGAGCATCTCAACTATCCTAAGGCCAGGAGCTAGCCAGAGATCGTGGCGATGGATCCCCGCTCGACTCCGAGAAATACTTAATATCTAAACTCAGAGAAATTCCGAAATTTCTCGAATCAAGGTAGCATAGAGAAAAGTTCGGAACAACCAAGGACACGATCCGTCTGCAGCGGTAAAATCTGTCCTAGAATGTCATTCAAAGCAGGCCCAATCTCTTTCGCTCAGAGACGAATCCTCAACTCTCCTTCAAGTCGAGCACATTTGTCATGAAGATCGGCAATAAGGCAGGCATCTGAAGTTAATCGATACTCAGTCTCCAGGAGCTTGTTCTCGAGTGAGGCAATCCGATTTATGTCCAAAGATCTTTTATTTGATAGCTCTTGGGAGCTCTTGGGATCTTGTCAGCCACTTGGACAATTCTTTATCTAGGAAAGTGACCTGATCTCGACTTTGTTTAGTTTTGGCAATGGCAGTATCAACCCAGATATCTATTTCTCCTAGTACGGCAGGGTTGGCGAACATTTGAGACTGACGAAAAATTTTAGCAACTCGTTGGTACAATCCATCTGTGATCAAATGAACTAACTTCTACGACTGCCAAAGCGAACTTGTCAGCCAAAAAAATAATGACAAAAAGAACACTTACGGCGAATGGCTCCACAAGCGATACCTCAACAGAAAAAGATCCCTCTTGAAAAGATGGATTAGGAGAAGTTTTGGACTCAAAGACGGGTGAAGTCCTTCAGCATAAAAGAGGCAAAGTGTGATGCTAGAGAAAGACTTCAAAGTTGTGGGGAGGAGAAAATGCACTCGAGTCCTCCGAGTGCCCAAACGCTGAAGCGTCAGTACAAGGAATCTCCTTTGCTTTCGCAACCTCTAGATTATTATCAAACTCCTCTGTCACCTAATCATCAAATGGATTCCGTAACAAAAGCAATAGGAGGTGTAGAAACAAGCTTGTCGGGCGATAGGTTAACCAAAATTGGGACCCTGTACTCAGCTATAAACGAAGCGTCGATCGGTTCATTCGGTCCACTAGTAACGTTGATTGGTTCATTCTGTCCACTAGTAACGTCGATCGGTTCATTTATTCTTGAAGCAGTGTGTAATGAAGCTTCATAACCTTTAATGAATTCGGGCGCCTCTTCAAAAGCTAGGCAACCCAATAAAGAATGAATAGAAGCCGGCTTCTGAGACGACTCACCAGCTTCCAACGCTGCCATCTTATCATAGGCTCCGTCAGTTGTCTTGTTGTAGTCGCTCGAGGAAGATGGGAGGGGATCTACCCTGCTGGCCGTTCTTTCATGAGAATCCCAAATGAAAAGTTCTCTTGATTTTCTCTTGAGCCAACAGAGGGGCATGTTAGTGACAGCCTCCCCTTCCGTTCTCACTTCCTAATCAACCTCAGCAAGCACCTACCGGGTCAAAAAATAATTTGTTCTCCAAAGCGATATATCATTTTCCTCGATCAACTCCATGAAGGGCCGAGCCACGAAAGACTCATTCTCTAAGACATCTCCAGAGTAATAGGGATTCACCAAACCCCATTTGTTGAAGAGGATTTAGCCAGAAAGGATCACAATATAAAAATATCGATCCTTCCAGCCTTTTATTGAATTTGGATTACCCCCATTTATTTAATACTTTTTACGGGGGGTAAAAGAAATTCAGTTACTCTCCTGGTTGAACCAAAAAACAACATTGACGGTCCTGACGTCCAGGAGAAGTTTTCAATGATGAAGGAGATGTACAAAGAAATCAAATATTTAATAGTACTGGGATGAAGGCGCGTAACAGGAATTTCAAGAGCCTTCAAAATCTCATATAACTCTCTTACAAAGGGAATACGAAGACCTTCCTTTAGGTGGATTTCATAGATAGTATTGAAGCCAAACTGAGGAAAGTAGGTTCTCTCATCAGACAAAATAACCCAGAAGGGAACACCGATAGGAATGTTAAACTTATCGTAAATATTTTCCACATCCTCATTGGCAAGAACGGATGGGATCTCAGTGACGCCTTTAGAAGTTGCTTGAGGAGCCATGGAGACAAGGAAAAGTTAAGAGCAAATTGGGGCTGAGAGATGTGAAATGTAAAGAAGTATAGAAACGAAAGAGCACCGGGGTTTAAATGGACAACAATTTAACCCAAAAATGGTGTTGTCTAAGGGCACCAGAGAGGTGCATTACCATAATAGTTGAGACACATGCCAACATCGGAGTGTGCTATGACACGTCTGTTTCACTGCGCCAGTAATAATGGCTAACACACTGCCTCCTAGTGCAACAGATTGATAGCAGGCAGCTCTGACTCCCAAATTGGCGAGTCTGCTTTACTGCGTAGGTACTGATGGCCTGACATAACATTTCTCAAGGCAACAGATTGACAACAGGCGGCCTTGACACTTGGTTAAATGTGACAAGATGATTTGACCCTAATTTAAATCAATTCAACTGATTTACGGATGTACAAATAGCGCGTTCAAAGTAAATTATTACACGTCGGATTATCAAAAGATTGAGTTGTAAGAGATCCGAACTGTCAGATTGTTAAAAATTAAACAGTAAAAAATAGCATCCAAATGCTACAACCACTCAAAAAACACAAGAATATTGAAGCCATGCAAAGAAAAAAGAACATCATTTAAGTAATTCTATTCATTGATTCATTTCATAACGTACAAGTTTATAATAATAAAAGTACAACTTGGAAGGAAATAAAGAAGATATAGAACAACCTGAATAAAAAAATGTGCACTTCTTTCTAAATATTTGGACAGGAGTTGTGCCAAAGGAACTGCGAGAAAGAAGATAATGAAAAGAAAAACATTCGTCTATACTGCCAACATCCATCTCGATCACCTCTACGAAGGTCAATGAAATAAGAGCACCGCTACAACATGCAGGCTTGGTTATGAGATGGACATAAAAGAGAAAAATCACGACGGTTTCCCATATGAAAGAGGGTAACCAAAATACTCTTCAAGTGTTTCCTTAAATCTTGACTTCAAAAGTTGGGAGAAAACTTCCACTGACTCCGAAGAATCATACCACAGGGCAAGACAAGAAATGCCTTGTGATACAAAGTAAAGAGAGCCCCGTAATTTATAGTCGAAAGGAGTGCTCAATGGGCATTCAACTAAAAAAGATGTCGGACCATAACATTGATAGCAAAGATTAAACCTTGAATCAGTAGAATATCTGAGAAAGGGGCATGCATAGATAAAGCTACAGCTGGCATCCTATCGATGATATACTGGGAGTTGAAATTTAAACCTCCAACATGAGGTGCTAATGATGGATACAACTAGGAACGGGTCGACTCAATGCACAGGTGGATAAGATACCTAAATACTAATGGCTCAACAGAATATACCGCAGAACTCATCAAGCAATAGCACTCAAGGGGAATGTCCTGGACAAATAGACATCAAATAATCATAATAAGCTATTTAATAGTCAGATATGGAGGACAACTGAGTTGATCCGATGGCTAGTGGCCAAGCAGTCTTGCCATTGAATTCAGATGACCGTTACACATGCAAATAACACTCTTCACAACTAAATCGAAGAGGCATCATGCACACGCATTGATTTTAGATAACTACCAACCAAACGGCGTTTCTTATTATAAATAAACCTTCTCCCCCAAAGAAAATGGGACAATAAAACGAGAGGAGGAAAAAACCTAAAGTCACTCATTTAGACAAGTGCATGAAAACAAAAGCAACTCAGCTAGACGAGTGCACAAAAGAGAACGTTGCCCTCCGTACATACACTCATCCCCATCCTCTTTACATTTATGCATCTATTTCCTTATATATTTCACATTTGAATAGAAATATCACTGACCTAAGCATTAGAAGATATATCAGAGAGTGGGTCTCATATACTTCTTATCTCCAATTTGTTTTGTTGTGGTACACAAGATCCGGATTTAGAGTTATAAAAATCGGACCCATTATTGTTTGAACATTTAAGCGTGATAAAACGACTCCCTAATTTGAACATTAATCCGAATTCCAAAGGCGCATCAGGATTAATTTGCTGTTTTTTGTGATTAAAAAAAAGAGAAAAACGGTTTCAAGTTTAAATTTTGAAAATATCATATACCTTTTGCCTTATATTATATAAGATGTTTCTATGACTCAAACCCTTTACGTTCTAATCACACAGCAATAGTTTACCAGCCGTGACAAAGTTTTGCTTCATATGAAATGGCTATTCTTAAAATGTTTAAAGAGAGACAAAAGAAGCAGCAAAAGCTCAACAAGGAAGATGGGAGCAGTCTTTCCTGATCTAATAAAATCCCAAATCTTCTTTCCAATGGGTTTCAACCTTCAAGTTGGAATTCCAAATTCAAATGATATTGAATTGATAGACTATTCCAGGGAAAAACCCTAATACCAAATCAATGAAGGATACACGTACGATAACAACAACAATAGAGTCTTAAATTTAACCAAGTCAAATTAGTTATATAAATCTTTTTTTTTTTCCAATTCTATTCAATTTAATATAGAGCAAAAGCAATTCTAAGTCAATTTTTCATCACATCATTCCATTTCTTTCTTTCTCTAACCATAATTAACTATTTTTGATGTGTTTCATTTGACATACGTTTTCGATATCCAAACAACCCTAAATATCATCTTCTCCCTTTATCTTATATAGGTCTAATTTTTAAACATTTGTATAATCATTATTCCTTATTTTATATACACACACTAAAATGCAACACATATCAAGACGAAAACGGGAAGATTCAACTATACTCAGCAACCGTCATTTCATTTACTCAGTCCATTCAAGATTCACATAAAACTTCAAAACAGAAAAAGGACCGTATCTTTTGGATGTATTATCACATATTAGGAAAACTTAAGGAAGATAGAAGAGAAAGTAAATATTAATTCAATAGCAGCAATAGAGAAATACAAGAGGGTTTTCCATAGATAAAAATATTGGCCATATGTATTGATATCGGGTTCCCAATATTGATATTTCTCAATGCTACAACATATTGCAATATACTACCGTATTGATATTTAGCCGATATATCGGTTAATACGATCCTATCAGCTTACGATTTATAAAATTTTTTTTCTTCCAATATATCTAATAATGATACAAATTGTCCAATATGTCTAATATCAATATGGATGTGACCAGTATCAATAACAATATTTTCATCTATGGGGTTTTCACATAAACCTCGCAACAATATTTGAAGGGTATATCGTCATTTCATTTACTCAGTCCATTCAAGATTCACATAAAACTTCAAAACAGAAAAAGGACAGTATCTTTTGGCTGTATTATCACATATTAGGAAAACTTAAGGAAGATAGAAGAGAAATTAAATATTAATTCAATAGCAACAATAGAGAAATACAAGAGGGTTTTCCATAGATAAAATTATTGGCCATTTGTATTGATATCGGGTTCCCGATACTGATATTTCTCAATGCCACAACATATTGCGATATACTACCGTATCGATATTTAGCCGATATATCAGTTAATACAGTCCTATCAGCTTACGATTTATAAAAATTTTTTTCTTCCAATATAATTAATAACGATATATATTGTCCAATATGTCTAATATCAATATGGGTGTGACCAGTATCAATAATAATATTTTCATCTATGGGGTTTTCACATAAACCTTGCAACAATATTTGAAGGGTATATTGCTTAATATGATATGATATATATTTAGTAATTTATCAAAATAATCAAATATTATAATTCCGTATGGTGTTGTTATATTGAAAAGATTAATCCAAGCACCAAATACTAATGCAAAAAGAACAACAAGAAGTTCGATTTTAGATAGAAACTTACGCTTCAACGAGAGCCACAAGTTTTGGGTAAAGCTGCTCATCGCGTAGACGGTTTATCTCTAATACTGTTGAATCCAAAGACTGCATGTCAACAATGTATCTCGTATGAAGATGAGTTACAGCAGCCTTTGTTTTCTCTAATGATTCGGGCCTTGTGCCCCGTTTCTTCTGCTTGTTTAATAGGGCTACTTTTCTTTGATATTCAAATTTCATAAGCTCACCTGCCTGCACAAAATCAAGACGTACATCCTATTTCAGTTATAATTTGTCAAAAGACAATAAATTTTACATCCTAATATGATGTCATCAGCACGGCTGGAAATGCCGGCATCAGCCAGATGTAAAAGTTATTTTGCAAATCAAAACTTGGAAGACAAATATTCGTCAATATGTCCAAAAATATCGGGTTGTATCATTTAATATTCAAAATATAGGATGATATATCATAATTTTGTTATGGTATTAGCCAAATCAAGGCATAGAGGTCATAATGTACACCCTTTTTCAGTTATTATTTGTCAAAACACAATAAAATTTACATCCTAATATGATCACGTCAGCATGAATGAAAATATCGGTATTGGCTTCTGATCCCGGTATTTCGATAGTGACCCTTGTGGGTCTTGACTTGTCAAAAAGGTAGAGCCAAATTAAGTGCGGCTTTATTCTTTTACACATTTCGATAAAGTAAAGGAGCATCCTAATGCCAGAAGTAGAACCTTGTATCTCTTCTAGTCAAACGCAAAAATTATTTTGCAAATCAAAGCCTAGGGGCAAATGTCCGCTGATATGTTAGCAAATATAGGACGTATTGGCCAATATTCAAAATATTAGACGAGATATCTCGATTCTGTCACAGTATTAGACAATATTGCTATTAGGAGGCCCAATACCAATAATTAATTACATGTATGTCAGCAATAAACAACCACAAACATGTTTTTTTCACATCTCTATAAAGTAATGAGACAATACATTGCGATGGTTGAACTGCAAGAATAAGTAAACTTCAGTGCCAAAATTAAGCAATAACATATCCGCAATAGCACCTAGTTTGGTAGCCAACATCAAAATCTTTTATATCAGTAATAAATTGGATTCACACAAGCACACACCATATGGAAGTAAATCAACGCAACCAAACTTTTCCAAAAATATTAAAAACACACACACACAACCTCAAAACCTACAATTTTGGACCAAAAGCACTGCAAACAAAGTAGTCAATAAATGCCCAAAAATCAGTGAATGAAATGGAAGTCCTTTATTCTATAAGACTTTTTATTGCAATTCTGTAGAAATGAAAGATAGAGAGAGAGAAGAAAGTGTTATGAAACACTTTCTCACATGATGTTTTGTCAAAGAATGATGGGCCTCTGACTAATGAAGGGATTATTAGTAAAAGGGGATACCTTAGTCCATAAGGCTCTATGACTTGAAGAATAAAAAGAAAAAAAGGCTCAGTGTTCATGCATATACTCCTCAGCCCCTACATGCTTTGATTCATAGGGAGAAGTTTCCTTATCAACCATATGCTTTACACATGGAATCTAACTTCTTCCTTACGTGATAGGGCTCTAAAGCCAAGTGCTTTCTTCAATTATCGCCCAACAAGTTCGGAAATCAACTTTTTTGCCCATAAGGACAAGTCTAGCGAAAATAAGGAAAGGAAAGGCAGCCACGGAAGCTGGACAAGATAAAAAATCTCAAGTATATTCACATCTAAACTTCATTTGAATTACATTTTTCCATTACAAGGGGCTACGGCATATTCTACAACAACCATGTGAATACTCTGCCTATATAAAAAGTTTTTAATGTTGTTATTCACTCTTTTATCACCACCTAAGTTGAGAATTTCTAATCCGTGGTTATACTTTTATCACCACTTAAATTTTCAACCCTATTTTGTCTTTGCCCTATAGCACTAAATATCAATACCGATAATGGATATATCGAACAATACGTATTAATATTAAATATATTAGAAGAAAAAAATTTGAAAATTGTAAACTCACAGGATAGTATCATTCAATATATCGGCGATACGGTAACATATTATAATATTGCCATGGTATTGAAAAATATCAGCATTAGGGATCCATACCGATACATAACGGACAATATTTACATCAATGATCCCTTTTTTATGCTGCCTTCTGCATATAGTCCAACTATTCTGCACAACAAAACACATCTCATCCTCATCTCTCTCGTCAGAACTCTATCCCAACAGCAACAATTGTGTTGCCTTCTGCACACAGCCCAACTCTTTTTGTTTGAGCTATTCATGTTGGCAGTTTCGAATTGATAACGATAATTTCTACCTTTTGAGAACCATCAAGATGCTCACGTCATTTTCTATTTGGCTGTGAGAAAGTAGAGTATCAAAGAAGTTTCACCATTTTTTCATAGGTCTTGACTTTTTGGCTTTTTTCCTCCCCTTGTGAACGCAAGCTTATCGTACTGGTAAAGTGGGTTTTGTTTCACTTTTTGAAAGCCAGTCATACTATTATACTTCAGCATAAATAAATATCATAAACCAGCATTGGTGCCCAGCACTTTGGTCTCTTCCTATTATTCATCGGACAGTTTGGATGGACTTATCTGATCCCCTTTATAGCCTTGACAGCAGCTAGTTTCTTTCTCACATCATTCAGTTCAAAGAGTCATTTTGACATCATTTACAAGACCATAGACTTGATTTTCATCCATATATTCATTGGTTTTGCTGTTTACTGTGAAACCATTTCTATCAAAGACAGAAATTTTTATTACAATTAGGGGTTCTTGTGATCTATGGTAATGACAAGATACAGGAGAGATTCAGTGCCTTTCACATCAACGCACAGTTTCATTACAGTTAGGGCTTCCTGTGATGTGTGGCTATGACAAGATACATCAGCGAACAGATTCAGTCCCTTCACATCAATACATTTCCCTTTAATAGCAAAAAAAAAAAAAAGCAACTTAACTAGTGCTTGAAGTTTTCTGTCATGAAACAATTTCTGTAAAAAATTTCCAGTGCTAGATCGATGGGTATGGCAAATGAGAAAGGAAAAAGGGATGAAATGAAAAAGAAAAATCAACATGGGTAGTAACTTCCAAGAGAAATTCAAATATAAGTGAAACCCATAATGTGGTAATTAAGGAATGAAATATAAAATGGGTGATTATTCTGAAAAAAATGTGACCAACAGAATAAATCTAAATAATTAGAGCAATACTTAATAGATCAAAAGAATTAGGGGCTTACTTTAACTTCGTCATACAATTTCTTTTCCCAAGCCAGCAATTTATCCAGCACAGTGGCATGAGTCTCATTCTCTTCTGAATCAAAGTCATCCTTTACTTCATCAGCATTGGGCAGGCCCCTAAACGATCGATTCCACGTGATAACTTGCATCACTCTTGCTGAGTGGTCAATATGCCCTGGTTTTTGATTGACAAGTCGGATGTTACCACAGAAATCTAAAACCATCCCGAGATGTGGGATGCAACAAGTATCCCATGAAACTATGTGAAACTAAAGAAGTTTAGATGTTTGCTCTGCTGCAAATGAAAATATACAACTAGAGGATAGAAAACTTAGAAAAGCACATAGACATAAATATCGGTTAATATGTATCAGTATCGAACCCCCTGATATCGTGATAACATCATAATATGTTGCTGCATTAGCGACATATGGCGATACATCTACTGATATTTTGAATATTGGCCAACATACCTAATATTTGGTTGATATACCGGCCGATATGACATTGTCAACTTATAATTTTTAGAAAATTTTTTCTTTCAACATATCAGTACCGATACATATTGTTTAATATATTTGATATTGATATGGTCGTGACCAATACCAATATCTATACCAATATTTTCATCCATGGCAACAAAACTAATAAAACTACATACAAGTGAAAGAGTAATAGGCACAGCTGCTCATTTCATAACTTATTATTTCAAAGTCTTATTGGATTCATTTCATTGATGAGGATTTTATCCTAACAATTTAGAAGGCAAGATTTTAGTAACGTGTTAAAAATGGTTGGACTCATCTTATAATTAGAAGTCAAAAGTCTTGTTAGTGTTCTTCCACTTTTTATCCCCCCTCATAATTTCAAAGGTAGGGATTTCATATTGACAACTTGGATCAATATTGATGCTTTCAACCCAATGTAATACACGCTTACAACCACTAATTGGAATTTGAAAGCAGACTTTGTTGTCAGAAGTATGACATATAAAAGTGAGTCCCACTAAAGTCAATAAGCATATATGCAGCATAAAACCAGAAAAGAGGGAAAACCACAAGAAGAGGATGCCCGTGAGACGTTCAAACAAACTCAAAAATGTCACTGAGAATTTTTCATTAAATTCTTCACAAAAAGAGAATAGGAAATCATGTTCAGAAAAAAAGGAGATGGAAATGAGAATTTGTTGTTGCCATCAAGCTCTTGTCTACAAAGATGATTCCCCCTGTAATCCTCTTAGTAATTCTAACGTATTGTATACTCATTGAAAGGAAATATTACAGTTGCCATGAAGCATAAATGCTACATTTTTCTAATGATTTCAAGAAACATGGGTTCACTTTTGATAATTTGGCATTTAAGGGATTTTGAAAAGCATAATTTCAAGTGAACCTGCAATTAGAAACTAGTTTAAACTAAATTCAGCCGGATGTAGAGGTGCAGAATCTAAGTGACAGTAAAGCAGACAACTCCAATGTTATTTACTGTGAACGAATATTGGGTTATCCATACAGGGGGATGGAAAAAATGGCAGAAAACTGAATAATTATACAATATCTGTCTTATGTAATATGCTGGGATTATTTAGCTACTATTTTCACATAACCAATAACTGTAAATCCAAACCAGCTGGTAGGTTCACTTGAACTTCAAAACTCTGAAGGAACTTGAAATTACAAGAAATAATGCAGTCTACCTGAGGTGAAATGGAATACTTGAAATTCAACTGACCCTTCGTTATGTTTTTTTTTTTTTTCATCCCATAATTCATGATTTAACAACTTCAGACCAAAGAAAACTATAACACATGACCAATACCGGTACAGGGATTCAAACCCGGATGAAATTCTGACCAACTATTAAGAATTAAGAAAAAAGAACAAATAGATCTTATAGGATTTCCCAAAAGTACTGCCATATCTTCCGAAAGCAGATGATTATTCACTCGCATTAGATGTTTTGTGAATAGACATCACGAAATATCCAGAAAAGCACTCATGGGACTAGGGCAGTTAGCGAGGGACTATTCTAGCTCCTCTCTTTTTGAAAATCAATATATCGCTTAATTTCACACATATTTACCTTTTATTCTTAAGGCCTAGACTGATCAATAACTCGTTGGGTCTTTTTTGTTTCCCAATTGACACATTTGAAGGAATCAGTGTCAGACTTACTGGATCCTTAGCAATTCATGCGATGATCATGAATTAAAATATTGGCACCAAAATCAGTCACATCCATATCATTATTAGATATATCGGACAATGTACATCAATATCAAATATATCATAAGAAAATAATTTAAGATTCATAAGCTGATGTGAATATAAGGCCAAATATCACAATATATTGACTGATATTTTTACATATATTGGAAAAAAAATTTCTGATGTTTGAAGTTGACAGAAAAATAAGGCCAAATATTGGGTATAATAACTGATATATCATAATATATTACCGATATAGTAACATACCGTCATATTGTCATTGTATTAAAGAGCCCAATACCGATACATATTGGTTAAAGTGAGGATTGATCTTTTAGGGTCTTTAGAAAAGCCTAAGCCAACGTTCTCACTTTGGTTTCATCCATCATGACTCAAGCCAATATTTACCCGATGCTCTCATATCGATGTACTTTTGCATCCCACAACTTCTTATCTCTCGAGCACATGTTAGTTTTGGTCTTAATGGGAGAAAGTAGAGCACTTTATCAATCATATGGAAAGGCAAAATTAAAAACCCATCAAAATTAAATTGCAATTACTAGTCTTCTAACCTAGTTGGATAAAAATAAATTAAAATAAAAAAAAATAAACACAAATGAAACAGTACACTACCTCGATTGTCAGCGAAATTGGAGTGGTAATGCAACCTTGTAGCCTCAAGCATCTTGGAGACCTCGTGGGCACTTTCTGAAGCTTTAAGAAAATAATCATCCAAATCGTTGAAAATTTGCAACAAATTTAAATTCTTCGCCACCCTCTTCCCCTTGCCGCCACCCGGCACGGGCACCGCCACCACCTGCTTTCCTCCCCTCTTCGCAACCTTCCCGGCACCAGCCTGCTGTGGAGACAAAGGTGGCTTTTCCATCGTCTTCTCCGGCGCACCCGGTACATCCTCAACCAGATTATTTCTGATTCCCTCACCATCGCCACCAACCACATCACCGCCACCATCAATTTCACGTCTCCTTGCCCTTTCTTCAAGAGCCTTCCGCTCCATCTCCACACTCTCTCTCCTCAGATCATCCACATCCGCCAGACTGCCTCCTGGTATATTCTCCGTGTTAAAGATGAAATCCCACGGCAAATTACTACCTTCCGGAGGAGGAGGCGGCGGTGCCCGATTGTTCGGTGGCGTAACTGGAGGGAGCGATGGAGGCGGAGGTAGGCCGTCCTCCTCAGCCCTCAGTCTCCCGCCACCGCTGCCGCCACTCCGATTGTTACTCCTCCTCCTCCTCCTCCTCAAACTACCCTCGTTCTCAAACTCTTCCTCATCCTCCTCCTCGATAATCGTCTCCGATCGGCGAGCTATCGGCTTCGAGCCAACGTATTCAGGCATAGAAACGGCACGGTGGAGCGGTGGTGGCGGCATATCGAGGTTAGGAGGAGGCGGGGGAGGGAAGTTTTCGATGGGGAGGGGAACGGCGGAAGACGAGTGAGAGAGTGGGTTTTCGACCTCGCCCTGGGCGTAGTCACTTAAGGCGGCCCCGGTGTTCTTGAGTGACATGGCGTAGGCGCAGTGAGCGGCGGCGAAGGCGTTTCGGGCGGCGACGGCTTCCTTCATGTACTGCTTCCGCTCTTTGCATCGTGATACGGCCTCCTCGTTCTCGATTTTGGATTGGGAGCAGCCCATTTTGGGCTGCTGACAATAATCAGAGACACAGAACAAGAACGGAAAAGATTTGAGAACTTCAATATTCAGACAAAATCCACGATTTATTCCAAACAACAGGAGATCAGTCAAGATTGAGAGGAGCGTGATTTTGGGGGAAATTATGAACCGGATCAGAGAGCAGTGCGTTAAGAATCAGAGCTCAGTATCCTAAGCGCGGAAAGTGAGATTTCGGCAGATATACGGACGCAACCAAGGGGCAGTGTTCTTCCTTTCGGTGACGAAGAGTGCGAATTCGCGGTGGTGTGTGATATACGTTAAAATAAGTTATTAATTTAATTTAAAAAAT